>JAUESI010000038.1:12142240-12158683 GCA_032275145.1 Synergus laeviventris | reverse complement strand
ATCAGCGCGTCAAAATACATAAGTATACGAAGTGCGAAGAAAATCGGACATATCACCTTTTCGGAAGTACACCCAAACCTGTTTACATCCCTAATTAAAAAGTTTTTTAAATCTTACAAAAATTCTGAAACTCTTTTGAAACAAATAATCTCTCACCTATTTTTTTTTCCATAAAATTACCTTTTCTATTGTAAGAGGGACCTTATAATATTTTGTATAAAAGGAAAAATTCGGAAATTGTCCGGGAATTTCGTGGACAAAATTGAGTAGACACCCTGTATAATTTCAAATGTAATTTGGGACGTGCTTGAAAAGGGTATGTGTGATATGAGAAAGATCCTTTTTCACGATGCCAAACAACTCAATAAGCATGTCACATTGCACAATGCACACGCGCTCATATTATATCATCTCGCTTATGTTATGTTGCCAGTAACACGTAGGTCCACAGAGGAAAACACATCTACACCGAGATTGCTCTAAAGTTCACTCACACTGACAACAAATATTTCAAACCTTTCAACAATTCTGAGCTAACTTCCTTACGTTCTGAGTGCACACTTGCATTAGGATGCATTAATCTACTAAATGCTTTGAGCTAAAGTTGGAATAACGCTTCAACTCTCAGCTTCAACTCCAAACTTTATAGTTTCACATACTCCTACTTTGACATTTATTCTATATTCGAAGTAAACCATAGAGAAACTGTAATACGTATCCAGACAATCCTATTTAAGCTCTGCTTATGCACTTAAAAATGAGAAGTTGTCAGTTTAGCTTAAGTTAACATGATTGTGAAAAGAGAGCACCTTCAATATTGTTCAAACTGCGTATACCTATATATATGTATTCTAATGCGCTGATTATCGAATATGATAGTGAACTTTGGAGTCTAGTTGATTTTCATGGTGAAACTATAATAAAACCTTAAAAATCAAGGTTTTTTATCTTAGTTTATCTTAACCAATAAGCAAAATTGTTTTAAATGTTTTCAACAAAAGTTATAGAGCTCATCGAGACACACAACTTTTTGTTACAAACCTTTTTTTTACGAGTGATGGTTTCGAAAGAAAATCAGTGATACATCGATTTTCATTTTTAAAAAACCCATAAACCATGGCTCTTCATATTTTACAGGGAAATCATTGTAAAGGAAAATCATAAAAAATGGAAATCATTGTATTTCATTGATTTCCCTTTACAATGTGAAAAATCAAAATATCAAAGTATCATATAGGTATAAGTTTGAAGGAAATAGAAGCTGTTCCCCTATCGGAAGTTTATCCTAAAATAAGTTTATCGAACTTTAATTATTATTTGTAAACATTTTTTTCTTTTGTTATATTTTGAGTTAAAAGAATATTTTGAAATAGTACATATTCAGTTGATTCATCATTTATTCAAATTGCAACAACTCTCAACGTGTTTTGCTGCATTGCAGCACTGTAATTCCTTTCCCAGAATTACACATCCGCATTGATTTTGCTATATTACACTAAAAGCCATATCTAGTATTCAGAAGGTTTTTTGTTCAAAATCATTGTATGTTAGCTAAATTCGGAAATAATGATGTAAATTAAAAGTTTGCTAAGAAAAATGATCAGAATTCATTTCAAAAAGTTTTCAGTAATTTTTGAAATAATTAAGAGTTTAAATCAATGCTTGTAACAGAAAATTGTTAAATTCGGCCCATTTTATCCGATTTCTTATCTTTGAACCAGAAACTTTCTTTATTGCATTACGACTATAAGCTGTTTAACAGCAATAATTGACTTTCAAAAAGAGTACTCAATATCGTCGATATTATGTAGCTCAGAATTAATGTCTCAAACTGCATTCCCAACATACTTTACTGTATGTAGTGGTTATCTCGAATTTTACGTCCATCGATTGGAATAATAGTGAACTGCGATCGGTTATTTGCTAGATACTATAAGTAACACTAGAAACATAAAGAGAAAAGGGAGAGAAATGGAGAGAAAATTGGCCGACTATTGTAATCAGCGAGATTCGCACTACAGTGAAAATTGCTGGCCATAGTTATAACCATTGGCAGCTTTTAAGCTTTCCGTGAAAATTTCTCGATCCGGTGAGATTATTGGAAATGGTGTTATCAGCTCCAATTGCTTTTCAAATATTTCAAAACAGAGGTTTTATAAAATTAAATTTATACATATATATATATATATATATATATATATATATACGTGAAGCGAGAAATTAAAATCTTGACAAAGTGTCAAGATAAGATGTACACTGAAACACTGCGACAGTGAAATTTCATGCGTATTGCATCAATTTATATTAATAAACTCTGGAAGTTGTGATACGAATACATAAGACATAAATTATCAATATATATTAGGAATTTATGAGATAATTCGCATGCAAGTTAAGCTTTAAACACATTCTCTCTTGAATATTAGAATTTATGCTATAAATTTTTTGAAAATTTGTTTTTAATTCTAACAATATATGTATTTCCGTAATTTAAAAATTTAAACCCAATTTTCTCATAATTTTCATCTTTGCTATATCTAGAGTTTTAGTTTCGTTTTGATGAGAATTATATTATTAGAATCCGCCTATCGATAAGTTTAATTACCATAGTCCTAGCATTTTATAAATCGTTCGATCGTTCGATGAATTAACGTTGATAATCGCACAAGTCATTAGCAATTTATCTAGGTAATAATAAGTACTGTAGAAAAAGATTTCCCCCAACAACTCCAGGCGGCTACGATTTAATTAATCTTGAAAACTTTAAATGAGTGGAAATTTAAATGAGATAAATTACACGGTTACATTTTCATCCAAAGCTTTTAAAGTCTCTCATATCGTGTCTTCTCTACTTTAATCATTTTTCCACTCAAAAGATTTATCATCACTATTTTACTGATGAAAAGATACATTCTGATTCTATAAAATGTTGTACTCTAATCTCAGAGATTTCACAATCAGATCTCAGAATCAAGAATAGACAAATTTTTTGCCGAATAAACTTCAATTAATACATCTAATTCGATTCGAATTTGTTTCAGGATTCTGTGATATCAAAACATCATGTGATTCATCACTGAAGATTTTTGTATAGTTGAATTCCGAATGTCTGTTAAACTGCAGCAGACTTATTGGAAAATCTGGATCTAAAGACCAGGTGATGAGCTCAGTTCAGTGGGGAGCCTCAAGCACTCAACGAGACTCCAAACATGTTTCGCTCAAAGATACGGATTCACACCTGCCAGGTGATCCTACTAACCTCGCTAGTCTGGTTCCTAGTGGACGTGATGGTTCTAATGTTCTATTCGGATTGCATCAGAGGCTCAGGTTGGAACTGTCCTGACACTAGACCTACAACTGACGAGCCTTTTCATCCCGAGGCATTAACAGCAGAAATCGATCCAGTCACGGATGTTAGAAAACAATTTAAACAATCCGAATTACATTTATGGAGGCCTGCAAAAGTGATACGGGAACACAAAGGGAACCCTGGAGAATTAGGTTCTGCAGTTCATATTCCGGCAGATCAAGAAGCGAAACAACAAGAGCTATTCAAGCTAAATCAGTTTAATTTGATGGCGAGTGACATGATTTCGTTCAATCGATCCTTGAAGGATGTTCGACTGGAAGGTTGCAAAAACAAAAAGCATCCTAAATATCTTCCACACACTAGCATTGTTATAGTATTTCACAATGAAGCTTGGAGTACTTTATTGAGGACGGTTTGGTCCGTTATCAACCGTTCTCCCAGAGCATTACTCAAGGAAATTATTCTTGTGGATGACGCGAGTGAACGAGGTATAAAATTCCTGGAATTAATCGTTTTATCTTTTAAATCATCCATACATAAATATAGGAGCTGTTTAATTTAAGTCTAGTTAAAAAAAATGAGAACAAGTTGGAATAATTACTCAGAAAAGCAATAATCCTCGGGGTTTCTTCGCATTGAAGGAAAAGTTCGACAATAATACAAATTTTGGAGCAAGACATTCTAGATTTTCTTCAACACGGAGTTTCCATTCGCGAATACTTTTCTTGGTGAAAAAAAGAAATGAAAATCAAGTAGTTTTCGATGGTTTTCAATATTTTTCTATGTTTCACAAAATCTTAAAGAGAAAGAGAAAGAAATTGGAAGATGAAAAGGTCGGATATCAAACCTGATCTATTAAATATAAATGGTAAAAATCGGTCGTTAATTAATGCTATACGGATTAATTAACGGTCACTATGTGATTTACATATTGTAAATATTACAATTTGTATCCTTGCCGGTCTTTGGATTATGCATCCTGCGATTCCTGCGACAATGAACGGGAACAAGGGGGACTTTTAAAAGTACTTACTACTTTGGGAATTATCACGTCATGGCGATGGCAGCTTCATCCAGCCTCACTTTCTTCAGAATCTGAAAAATAATACAATTTTTATTAGTCCAAAATATAAATTAAACTTAAATTTTATTAGCTTGAAAAGTAGTCAAATCAAATAATAATTTACCTGCTTGCTGCTTCCACGTTGCTCGGTAATCTCTTGATAATCCGAAACGGCACTAACACTTCACTGACTCTAACACATTTACGTTACTTAACAAAAGTTTAATAAATTTTATAGTCACGAATGAATTATGAAAAGCGTGAATAATTTTTATTTTTAGGGGAAATTTTTATACCATTATTATTAATTCAAATACTACGACCATAACATCTAAAACAGAAAACACAAACGAAAGAATTAATTAATAATATAGAAATACAACAAAAGTAAATATGTATTTAATTTCAACATCAACAATTAATAAAAGAATAAATAAAACAAATAAAATTTCATCATAACTAACAATAACTAATTTTTGTTTGTTTATAACGAATTCTAATACGAATTTAAAGTCATTTATCTATTAAGTACATACCACTTTAACTTTCGTCTCCTTCTTGTCAGTAGATATTTTGGCCATTCCATTTTTTAAAAAAGTCAAATAAATTTTATAATTGAGCAAAAATTACGAATAGCTTAAGAAATTTTTATTTTTAATGCAAATTTATCCGATTATAATCCTTCAACCATGACGGGACTACCATCTGAAATAGAAAACAAACGATATGATCAGTTAAGAGAAGTAGAAGAGAAAACCAAAATAAATAAGTAATGTCAACATCTACAATTAATTAAAGGATGTTTGGATTTGTGTTCATATAAAATTTCGAAATATAAAAGAAAATATCATCTTATTGATTGTTGGCCTTGAAATTGGGTACTTATTTATTTTTGGTGGTTCTCGTTTGGATATAATAAAACTATAGAAAAGGTGACATAATTAAGTAAAAATATTAATTCTTTAATATTAATTATTCAATTGAAGACAATTTTGTTGAAAATTAACGATAGAATTTAGTCAAAAACCTATTTCTACCTATATTGCTCAAAATAAAATTGTCAAATTTGATAAAAAAAACATGATTAATAAACTTACCGAATTTTTGGAGTAGAAAATCACGATCAATATTTACGGAAAGTAAGAAAAATCCTTCGGAGAAGATTCATTTTGGTGATCTTGGTCTATATCAGTCGCATCGGTCGAAATCAAATCTGACTCTACATTTTCGGGAGGGAGTGTAAAATGATATTAGTTGCCCGGTGGGGAAAATAAAGTTGCGCAGTAAACATATATACAGGAATAAGGGGAATAAGTAATGACGGTTTTTTTAATTTCTTAATTACATACGGGACAACATCTGCGCAAGCGTCAACAACTCTTATAGAGACTAGTGGTGGGAGCACTAGTTGAGGGGAATGTGAAATGGTACAGGTACGACTGTATATCGCCTATATTTGCAATGTTCAATTTCGCGCTCAAAAAAAAATTCACAGGTGGCAAAAAAAAACAAATTAAAAACTTATCGACCACGTAATAATACGTCACAAAGAACAAAATATCTTTGGAAATCTCTGGCGTCTCCAATTTATCGTTTGAAACCCGAAAACCATTTACTTTTTAAGTAAAAAAAAAACTAACAGCCCAACATGCGCCATTTGCAAATTGAGCTTTTAACATTGAAATCCTATTACTGAAAATCTCCAATAATTCTCTTATATTTGTAAAAAATTTTCATCGCTACTTATTCTGAAACTGAAATCCAATCGAAATCGAGTAAAAGACAACGAAAACTATTCACTTACACGACGCTTGCTACTTAAAATCGCGGAGCTCAACGCAACGATCTCTACTGCAGAAACGGCCGTTTATAAGTAATTCTAAGAATTCTAACAAGCCAATGAACTGGCAACAATGTATTGAAATTCAAACACAAATTTTTAATATAAAATTATTTAAATTTCTTTACGTCCTATTACTTGAAACCTATAAATTTGGGTAGAAAAATGCTCAACATTGATGAAAAAGTATCAAATCTCCATTATTAACAAATAATATTAGAAAAATTTCAAAAATTAAATAAGCTTTTTATAACGACTTTAAAGAAAATTAAATCGCATGCGCGAAATTTAACGCGGGAGACAATCTCGTTCAATTTAAGAATTTAATTTTTCAACTTTTAGTTTTTAATTATAATTTAATTATTTATAATTTTGGTAGATAATCGACTAAATATATAATATAGACCAGTTAGCAGATTCGGAAAAAGATAACCTTATTCTATGTTCTAAGGAATTATACATTTTTTTCTCTGGCTCGATTTTGAATTATAGAAATAGAAAATTATTTGGAAAAGAAAAATGAATTAAAACAACAGCTTTAATTAGCCTTTTTGTTTACTGGGACTGTTTAAAATAATTTTAGAATAAATTTTAATTTCTATTTTCAGTTCTAATTATGAGTTATTATTTTCAGATCATTTGAAGCAAGATCTCGAGGATTATGTAAAGACATTACCAGTACCTACGTACGTATATCGCACAGAGGTAAGATCGGGGCTCATAAGAGCAAGACTACTGGGTGCAAAACACGTGAAGGGCCAAGTAATTACGTTTTTGGACGCTCACTGTGAATGCACCGAGGGCTGGTTAGAACCCCTTCTTGCGAGAATAGCTAACGACAGGACGACAGTAGTTTGTCCCATTATCGACGTAATTAGCGATGATACTTTTGAGTATATTACAGCCAGTGATATGACCTGGGGAGGCTTCAATTGGAAACTTAATTTTAGATGGTAAGTTATATAATATTATCACAGCTTTTGCCTTGTAGTTTTGAATTTTAAGAATAAAATATAATTAATAAGCTCACAAGTAGTTATTTTCAAAACTCTACTTAAGCTTCTGAAATTCAAAATGATTGAATTATTAAACTATTTTCGTTTTCCAATTCACTAGTGTTACAGTATAAAGTTGTAGAGTTTGGAATATTTAAAAAACTACTAACGAATAATGCCAATCAATCATGTACAAAGTTACAGGAATAGAGTAAATTTTGTAATAGATTCTGGCTGTAGAATTGGAAAATTTTCCATAAACTTGACGCAAGCTATAAGAATATTTTATTTTTATAAGACTTAATCTCAAAGGCAAAGCATTGTTAATTATATTTTCAAATCGCTCTTAGTGAATTGAATTCAGTGAACTATAAATTGCTTCTCGGTTACGGCCTTCGATGGACAATGGAGAGATATTGATGAAAAGAAATTCTATGTTCCTTATTAAACCCAGGGAAAAATGGTCGTTTTATATTCAGGCCTGGTTTATTCAATTTTTTTCGGTTAAAATTTTTTTAAACCGGGAAGTGTTTTTAGATAATTTTCTTTACATCTATATTTACATAATCTTCCTATTTATGCTAACATGAAAGTGATGTGATCTTTTTGCAAAGCATTTGCAAAGAGATTAAATATTGTCAAAGAGAATCATGTTTGCTAATTATGTTTCAACAGGTACAGAGTTGCTCAAAGAGAAATGGAAAGGAGAAATGGAGACAGAACAGCTCCTCTTCGTACGCCCACAATGGCTGGTGGATTGTTTTCCATCGACAAAGAGTACTTCTATCATCTGGGAGCATATGATGAAGGAATGGATATTTGGGGAGGAGAGAACCTCGAAATGAGTTTCCGAGTAAGCGTTTTGCATTTAAATTTTTATGCAGTGTTCCTCTTTCCAATAGAGAATTTTAAGAGCATATTATGAATATCTCTTTTCAAATATAAATTTTTCTTTAAAATTCTAAATTTTTTATATGCATTTTTATTATTTTCACGTTTATTGTTATTACTAATAGAGCTAAATATTATATATATTTCTTTGAAATCTTGTGAAAATCCTTTGTAATTTTTTAACCAACATTTAAAATCTCTTGAAACACTTCAAAATATTTTTAAATTTGTTTACTTGAACATATTGAAACTCTTTTAAATTCTTTTTAGATTGCGAGCATCTACTTTCGATATAATCGCAAACTCTTTTTTATGATAGGATAAAAGAGAAATATGATCGAAAAATTCAGACGATTCTTAAAGAAAGATTTTTTCAAACCCAAGTTCTGAATCTGGATTATTATTTTCCATTAAATAACCACCTTTACAATTAAAAAACTAGCTAATCCAAATATATGTTTAACATTCCCGAAAGTCATCCATTGCTAAAACTTGAAAATTACAGGAATTAGAATCAGCGCTTCTTGAGAATGGAGAACCATTATGATTTTTGCTGACCATGCAGAACGTTATACTAACTGTACTAATCTGCTTTCCTAGGAAGCGAGTCTCTTGTCAACTGTGATACATTTTTTAAATGTAATTTAGTAATTTAGAAAGATACTTTTAGGTTTGGCAGTGCGGTGGTATTTTAGAAATCAGCCCTTGTTCCCATGTCGGGCATGTTTTTCGCGACAAGAGTCCCTATACTTTCCCGGGTGGAGTCAGCAAGATCATTCTTCACAATGCAGCCCGAGTAGCGGAAGTCTGGATGGACGAGTGGAGAGACTTTTATTATGCTATGAACCCAGGTCAGATTACTTTTTTTGAGTGCGTTTTTCAAACATTAAGCTTCGTTTAGTATACTAATGCTAATTTTTTTCGCGCTCAGTGGTTTTCTCTGCAATCTTTTAAATTTAACCCGTGCTTGATCGTTGTATTTTGTGTTATTGAACATTTAATCAAGGTGGCTCTGAAAAAAAGGCTTTGCAGATTCGTAGGATCTACAGGAAGTTAAATCCTAAGGATTAATTTAAGAATTTAAAATTGTATTTTGACTATTTGGATCACTTACTTGTTAAAGTTTAATGCTGGCTTTGGATTTATTAAAATGCGTGGATAACTTTCGACGGGTATCTGATATTGAAGTACTGAAATCAGTAGTGACAATATAAATATTTTCTAAGGACTGGGAATTAACAATTGGATGATATTTCAAGAAAATATTCTTTTTATCATATTTAAAAAAATAAGCCACATTATTTTAGAAATATTAACAGATAAAGTCCCTGCTAAAATATTAAATTTGTTTTAATACCTAAATGAATTAATTTTTTAGAATAATTCTGCATAAAACAAGATTATCGGTAATAGAATTTATTTAATTTCACATTTAATATCCTTTTTCTGAATAATTATTTTTAAAAAACCCTTTATTTTTAAATTCCTCAGGTTATAAATCCTTTAGTATGCTTTATAATGATAACAAACGCATTTAACATAATAAGTCAATTGGATTCGTAGCGACTTGAGAGCTTATTTATAGAGTAGATTTGATTCCAGACCAAAATGTTGTATCACTGTCTTAACCACTCGTCCATCCAACCGACTAACAAAAGATACATTGTTGCGCTTTTCATTTGGTCATTTCTAATACTCATGAACAGCTCTTGTAGGTGCTGATGGAGATGCAGGACGCTGAGGCGGATTTCCGTAGTCAATAGATATTTTGATTGGTATCAAGCTAACTTTGCAATTATTTCTGCTAACATACTAACAGAATTGAGTTGGTTAGATATGGATGTGTGGTGGGACATTGGAAATCGCAACATGCTCGCATGTTGGGCATGTCTTTCGTAAGTCGACCCCATACACCTTCCCTGGGGGCACGAGCAAGATCGTTAATCGGAACAATGCTCGCCTCGCTGAGGTCTGGTTGGACCAATGGAAGCACTTCTATTACAACATTAATCCAGGTAGCATTAATGCCTGCGTCGCTGATTAGTTGACTATCGACACGATTTTTGCCTTTAATCAATAGCATGCTCTCTTTCTGGGAACCCACTGTCTTCTCCCCTGGTTTTTAATCGTAATTGTATTTATATTGTGATTGTCGCTTTCAGCTCTTATGAGCTCAGTTTCATTCATCTTTATCACTTTATCAGATACCCGTTCATAGGTTTTCACTTTTGTCTTCGCTGCCTTCTGAGTCTAGTTCAGAAGCCAAAATTTAAAGGAAATATACATTTTTGTCTAAGAACATCTAGATCTAGAATGTCAAGACTTTCTTTAAATATTTAAATTAGTCCGAGCATCAGTGACAAAATATTTTCCTGCTCGTCCCTTAGATCTAGAATTTAGTTTATAGAAGTGTCATCAATTGTGTAGCTGTTTTGATCTAGAGAAAATGATTGTATTTATTTATAGATAACATTCTTTTTAAGTAAATTATCTATTCTTTGGAAGATTATAGCTGTTTTCACTGGTTACTTAATTTTGATCCTTTTTTTTTTAATCAATCGCTATACAGGTTTAAATGAAAAATTAAATTTAATAGCATGATTTGATACGAACAATTGTATTTGCAGTCTGAGTGGAATATAATTTTTAATAGTTTTGGTTGTAACAATTTCTCTCATTCTAGAATGCCTAGTAGTCTTTTTTAAAATTGGTTTCATTACCTAGTTCCTCAGCATCCTTTTTATTTAGTGAAACAATTTACACAAACAAAAAAAAACAACCCAAGATTTTCAATACCACAGCGAGAAATTAGTTGTGGATCTGAAATTTTTAGCGATAATTTAATAGTGAATGAATTAAGTAAAGACCTCTCCTGGAATAAAGTTTTCTTTGAAGAATTTTTCCAAAGAAGTTTTGTGATGTGCTCCCTGTAAAATCCAAGTCACTAGACACATTTTGTCCAGCGCACACTTTTCACGTATCACTCTGCTATTACATTATACACAAAAGCACATGCAAAATAATGACATCTTTTTTAAATTCTGCAAATTTGAATGTATTAACGATTTCTTTTTTACAGGTGCCCGAAGTGTCTCGGTTGGTGATGTCTCAGAAAGAGTTGCGTTGAGGGAACGACTCAAATGCAAGAGTTTCAGATGGTATTTGGAAAAGATCTATCCAGAGTCACCCATGCCTCTGGATTATTATTATCTGGGAGATGTGAAGAATGTAGAAACGCGAAATTGTCTGGATACAATGGGTAGAAGAACAGGCGAAAGCGTTGGCATCAGTTACTGTCATGGTCTTGGTGGCAACCAGGTTAATGAATATTTTAATTTAGACTGATTTTAATTAGCAAGATGCTTCATAAACAACACGTTTAATTAAAATCTTAATTTAAGGTTTTGATTTTTTTTTCACAATTATAGAGCCAAATTTATTTGTATTAAATATATTACATTTTTTTTGTGAAGCATTTTTTATAAGTTGAGATTAGTAATTATACATTTCTCAGAATTTTCTTGGCTGATTAAAATAATTGTGTCAGTGATCTTACTTAATTAAGAAGAAGTTTTCATAATTTCCTCATTTCTATACTCCTAGAACTTATTTTTAATTTCAATTTTAAACTGACATTTACTGACATTAATTCATTCACAAATGACATTTACTGACATTTACTATTGTTATAATTATATTCTCAGGTATTCGCTTATACCAAGAGGCAGCAAATAATGTCAGACGATATGTGCTTGGATGCTGCGAGTCCCCAAGGACCAGTAAAAATAGTCCGCTGTCACGGAATGGGTGGAAATCAAGCTTGGGTTTATGATGAAAATGTAAGTCAATGTTCGTTTTAGCTTTTTACATATTTTTTTAAATATTTTGAAATCCCTTTAAATTGTCTTGAAATCGTTTTAAATATTTTTAAATCTCTTAAAATTCCTTAAAATCACTTCAAATGTCTTGAAATCTCTTAAAATTCTGAGCAACGCCGGAAAAATGTCTGCTATTATCAATATAAAACGTTGGAAACTTGGTACTTTTCTGTAAACCCTGATGTCTCTTAAATCCAAAATATCGTTTAATGTATGCATTTATACAGCTACTAAAGAGTGATACAAACTTTTCAGACAAAGATAATTCGGCACACAAACACAGGGCACTGTCTATCGAAACCACGATCTGGAGACCCAACTCAACCAGTCCTCGCAACTTGCGATTCGCACGTCCAAGGTCAAAAGTGGATAATGCAGAGTAAATTCAAGTGGCAAGCCAGCTAATACCAAGCAAGCGCAAATGACCAAGAATTGCGCTCAGTACTTGCTAAAGCGTTCAACTATTTGTAATTAGAGGACTGACCTTAACAGGGACCTACTTCTACCACTGAAATTAAGAAAAATATCTAAGCAATCTGTTAAAAGATTGCTCTAGGAAATAGTATGTTCGAATTTCTCTTTCGTGATCGAAGACACCGACACGAAGGGTTCTGGAGACTAATTAATTTCCTGACATTCTTTAGGCTTATCTAGTATTGATAGAATATTGAGCATTTACTGCCATTTTTTTATGGTATGCCTTGATTGTAAAGTACTTATGTAAGTACATGTGCAAATGAAAAGGATAATGTGAATTTTTACCGCATGATAGAGAGAGAGGGGGGGGGGAGCATATCATGCCACTGTTATACATAAATCATTGTTGACATTAGATGAATTAAGTGTAAGGAATACTTGCTAATTTGGGATGCGTGCAATGGCGAACTTCCACATTAAAAAGTGAATAATAATTCGGGAATGGAGTATAAAGCTTTTATTTTTATTAATCAGTGCTGTGCAAAAAAACATCTTGAATTAAAATGAATTTAAACAGAAGATATTAATTATATTTTTTAATGTAATTTTGGGCAGTCATTTTCAAAGCAAATGCTATTAAACTAAAATCGTGAACATTTGAACCATTTTAAAGTTCAACAATGTCGAAATAAAATGATTGCTCTTTATAAAAGTTAAAAGTAACGCACATGACATAAATGC
The DNA here is from genome assembly GCA_032275145.1 of Synergus laeviventris. Lineage (NCBI taxonomy): Eukaryota > Metazoa > Arthropoda > Insecta > Hymenoptera > Cynipidae > Synergus > Synergus laeviventris. The sequence continues at coordinate 12,145,548 of JAUESI010000038.1, read as the reverse complement.
TTTTAGTAATCAATATTTTTTTTAAAAAGATCCTAGAATTTAAAACTGATTTAAGTTTTATGGTTAAATACATAAGGTTCGGTATTCTTAATAAAATTAATATACTTTGTAAATACCTAAGACCTGCTTCAATGACATTAGTTTTTAGTGAAGCGACTGGGCTTTCTTCGAACTCTAGTTACGAATCAGGTGTGATTTTTTGTGTAAATGGAATCGGCACTAGACAACGTTAAGCAAATCTTTTGTAATTTCAATAGCTCTCTGCTTCCACTTCGTCTTTTTTGAATGATTTAATTAAACTTTACATATCGACACGTTCGTTAAAAGAAAGAGCTTTAAATCCAATTCACCGCCGTGTTTAAAAAAATTATATATCATTCGAATTATTAAATTGTAGTTAATGAAGTTTTACAAAAAAAACTTATTTTAAATGTATTATTAGATTTAAACTAAAAAGAAAGACTTTTTGATTTCTAAAATTAAATTTACCTACATTGAGCATATCAATTTACCTTAAATCGTGAACGTGTTGAATTTAAGATCAGTATTATTCAAATGCATTTAGATTTCCAATTTTTCAGTGTCAGTTTTCTGAGTCTTCCGACATCTCTTTAAAAAATATGAATTTATATAGAGAACATAAGGGGACAATTTGCTCTTTGGAATAAGACCTATGTGTGGTACATTATAGCTTACCCAATGAGAAAGTTTATTCAGTCTTCGAAATATTTTTCTCAAATTCTGTAAGTTTTCTATATTTTATCTGTTGCCTAGTTGAAATTGTTGCAAATATATTTCATATCCACGATACGTTGCTCCTTTAGTTGTACACAGAATGCCACATTTTGCGAGTGACGATCGCTAGGAGATTGTACAGTTTTAGTAAGATCAAGATTTAGCGTATAAGTATATCATAAACATTGAAATTATAATTCACGAATCCGAAATTAGTATAATTAGTAAAATATGTAATTCGTACAACAACAAAGACGGTAAACTTTGAAATATCTATGGTGGTGGTGCAGCAATTTATCATTTTACAGCTTAAATATATTTAATTCATTGTTTTAAGTTTGCAGTATTTATTCTTGTACAGACCTTCATAGCTTTAAAGTGCAAAGTTCGATTTAGTGGTGAATCTTTTTAAAGAAACGAACACTCGCAAAATCAGTGGAACCATTTAGATTAAATAAATAAATGTTTTTAGCAAAATACTTGTGTTTTAGTCCTCGCGAGGCGTTTCCAGAAGAATCATTTTTTATTTTACGAAAAACCTACATTCAAGTATGAATTTCCCTAAGAAGAATAAAATTTACGAGACGCTAATTTACTTTTAGACTAATTGAGAAGGGCAGTTCATGAAGTAACTAAGAAAAGTGTTTTTGAAAAACTTTTTTTTTAATTATTAAATAGGTTTACTGGTCTTTGACATCACGAAGACGACGAACTGCTGATCTCACGGAAGCGGCGGTTGTTGTGGAGTAAACCCAGGCACCTCCTGCTACTGTCCTTTTGCATCGTTTGCAAGACCATATTCCAACTACGCTACGCTTCATGGCCTCCTGCAAAAGAAATGTAAACAGAAAATTAATAAAAATGTAACTTAAAGAGAATATACCGCCGATTTCGAAGTATATGACTAAAGTCTTTTTAATTGATCACCATCGGCATTTGAAATGAGTAAAAATTTCCCCATTTCAAAATTAAATGTAAAGTTTTTTACATCAACTTCATTTAAAGCATAAGTAATAATGAGGAAACATATAGAGTACATAGTATAAAATTTTGAATATCCTTCAGTGCTATTAATTTTATATTTGTAAATAGAATAGTTACAGGACTTTTGAAAGAGATATTAGTTTTATGCTGTATTTTAATTTTTATTCAACAATGTAAAAAATCCAGTTGAAAATTACCAAGTAGATCAAGGGACACAAAATTCTCAGTGATTGACGTGTTAATTTTACACAAAAAGAGTAAAAATAATATATATAACGTTGTAAATTTCACATAATTTTTTATTTTTTACAATTTTGTCGTAAAATTACAATAGTAAATTTACACCAATGCACTGTTGAAATTTAACATGTTTATCGTGCATAATTTTATGTCCCCTGATTAAAGTAATAATTTACACTTTCACTGCAAGATTCCTACAAATGTTATAATTATAATTACAAAAGCTAATCGTAGCAATTTTATAATAAGATTATACTATTCCAACGTTAATCATATTAAAATGTTTCAACTGGATATTTTTAGTGTAAATTTACTTCTTTAAAATTGAATTTAAGAAAAGAAACACATTACCTTTCCGCAGAACGTGCAGGTGTATTTGCTATGCTGCGTAATTTCCATCTTCTTGACCATCTTCCTGAGGGAGGCACCATATCTGGTACCATACTTCCCGGTGATTCCAACCTTCTTAGTACGCTTGGCCTATAAAATCAACAAAATAAATCACTTAAAATCATTCACAAACGCCACATATATTTCTTTAAAAACGACATATGTATATAATTCGAAGACACATAACACGGACAGCAATTTAATTTTTAATCAACGAAATTTTTAAACATAATAAGTAAAAAAAAATATGACAAACACTCCGAAAAGTCACATGTGATAATCTCAAAACCTTTACGAAAATACCAGAAATAGTTTATATTTGCCGGTGTTCACAAATTTTTATATTTATTGTTTAATTTAACTCTAAAATACGCTATTTACAGTGTTAATATTATATATAGAGAAAATAATATTCTTCACTACCGAAACAGTGGCTACATAACCTCACCATTTCATAAAAGTTCAGAAGTAAAAAATTTCGCGATATTTAAAAAAAATATTACATTAGATAAACGGATTTAGGTTTTCTCTTTTCAATTATGAGAGTTTTCGCACATATTTTGTTTGGATTACACGGAAAAAAAGGGATTATTTCTCTTACCATCTTGAATTGACAAAATACACAAGTCAAAAGAACCGGAAAAGAAACTCGAGGCCGAGATGTTGAAGATGGCGCTGGTGTGTACTTCCTTTTATTTGAATTCCAATTGATATAGATGTCGATCCAGAGAGATTTTAGTTTTAAAATATATTACTAGCAATATTATTGTATGGCCAATTAATAATATTCAAATACAAAAAAGACACAAAATTATTTGATTTCAATTTCAAATTCAACAATTTCATAGATCCTAAAAGTAAAATTTTTGCCAAAAAATACATTTACTATCTGTTCATTAAATGTTTGTCCCTCTACAAAAGTTGGAATAACTCAGTCAAAAAAAATCGCTAATAAAAAA
>JAUESI010000038.1:12059608-12085861 GCA_032275145.1 Synergus laeviventris | reverse complement strand
TCAGTGATTCAATTGAGGCTCGTGATTCGTTGATTTTTCATCTCGAATGTCGCATTATTCGCGTCACTCGCATTGAGAATTCACATTAGCACCGTGAGTATAAGGTATTCGCGTATAGAGTAATGCCTCTCTCGCATTTTGGCGCGTTTTTTTGATGAAACCATCACACAATGGCGGCTTATCTTCTGGAAGGATTTGCGGGCACATATTCATTCATTCCCTTGGGAATCGTTTGTTCCGTCAGCGGACATTCACTGTTGAGGGGGTGGGTGGTTTTCGAGCTGGTATCTCTGTGTGGGAACTTGGCGTCTACTTTTCAGATGAAGAGAGATAGAGGCCAAAATCTTAAGGATGCCAAAGCAAGAGAGAGTTCGAGAGAGATGAGATCCGCGTTTGTTCTTTGCTTGGGAACGTTTACGCGAGACAAAAACCGTCGTACGAGAAGCGTGTGGCGCGAATCGGGTTTAGGACTGTGTCAAATAACACTGGACTCGACGCTACGATCCTCCATCCCAGGGTCGCAACCTCTTGCTCAACCATTTTTACCACCCTACAATTTTTAACACTCAATTTAGTCGAAATTTTAACATCAAAATTCGATTTCCCCATTTAATTTCGCGACAAATATTGTTATTAGAGATCGAATTTTGAGGCCAGAGTGGTTTTTTATTATCTTGAAAAATATTAGTTTCAAATTGATTGGCTTTTGAATGACTGGATGCTGTAAAAGAAAATTTCAGAAATCTATTAAATTGTTTAAATCCCTATAAATAACTTGCATTAATTAATTAATTCTGTTTATGAAGTCACAACATCAGTTTGAATAAAATATATTGTAATGTAGAATGAAATGTCGAAATTTGGCACAGACGTCATTGAAAAATTGTTGGGCGTGTTTCGCGGGTCATATTTTCTTCACGGGTGTTCGTCGCGATGTTCATTCTTGCCATTTGCAAATACGACACGCATAGAGGGAAGTTGTTCGCGAGAAGAGCATCGCGCGAAGAAAATCGCGCGAATCACTTCGCCGAAAAGAGTCCCAGCAGAAGACAGACAGAGAAGAGACAGAGGCGTGTAATTCGGACTTAAGGTTCCTCCGCACGGTTTCTTTTCATATTCCCACGCGACCTACGACCTCAAGGCCCTTTAGATCTTCCATTCCATTCAGAATGAGACTCAAGAATTCAAGAGGATGCTCGAGTCTTATCCAAATAATATCTATGAAAATGAAATGCTGCTCAGAACTTTGATAAAATATTACAAATTGCATTAATAGAAAAATGAAAGCCCCTCAAAGAACATTGAATGAATTTAAAAGTGTCTAATGACTTAGGAATGACGAAACTGATAAAAATGAAGAGAAATTATTATATATTTATCTGAACCGATAATGGTTCGGAGCGTACGTCGACCTAATGTCCAGCATGTGATTAGTTTATTTTATAACGAAAAGCACACGTGCGAGTGTTGGCCCCTCTGGGAAACCCTCAATTCAGTTTTTCATTCGAATGTATCGATTGTTTGCAGTGGTATCATAAATGCGTCTTTATTTTCACTGCACACTAATTGGAAGTATAACATGCATGCAGTCATTTTGATAACGATCGAAGGCCCGATGTCGAATTTTAAGAATGCTAATGCAGGCTGATGGGGTGATGCTTAACTCGAGTAACTCAAGCATTTTCTTTCAATCTGATACATATATTATACTAAAGAACATTCTTGAAAAATATGATTTTGTCGCCGGGTGTCCTTGAACTTATTGAATTTTTTTTTGCTATCTTTAACGCAACTTTTAATACCACATTTATCACAAACAATTTGAACCTTCAATTTTCTAAATTTTATATTTTTTTAAGACTTAATTACCATTCTGTTAATTGTCTTTTTATATTTTCAAACAAATAACCGCCATTTTGTTCATTTAGAAACTTTTGAAATTACTGTTTTAGATTCAAAAACCATAATCCGGTAAGAAAACTTAAAAACCTTAATTAGATACAAAAATCTGTAAAAAAAATATCAAAAACTTCTTATATTCTTCACATTGCTATTTTTTTCATACAAGATAGAACAATTAGACAAAATAAACCACCCTGGCGAAAGTTTTGGATTGAAATCCATTCCAAACAAATCCGAAAATTAACGAATTGTAATCCGAATGATTCCGAAAAATTCGACTGAATTCAGATTCATATGGATTGACTGGATTTATTCGAAATTAAAAAGTCGGATTGAATCGAATTGTAAACTTCCAACTATAAACGACTCATAAAGTTAATCGACTCCAAAGTTTTCATGGTTTAAGCATGGATATCAATAAGTTTAAACTCTATATTATGAGATGATTATTGAAAATTGAAAGAACTTTTTTTTATTTGGGATGGAAGGGAAGGGAAGAGCAGAAGAGGAAGAGAAGCTTGGGGGGGTTGAATGTCGAAATTACTCAATTAGCCGATGGACGAATTGCGCGTTTTACACGGGACGCAAATAAATAGGCGAGATGAAGAGGGAAGAAAAATAGGCGAGAGATTCCGGGTGCATTGACGCGAGAACCGCCACAACAAAAGGGATGAGGCATCCCTATTTATTGTCGTGCAGAATAATGCACAACAATGTATGTGTGTGTCGTCTATATACACCTATTTGCTTTTGTGTTTGTGTGTGTATGTGTAAACAGGCGAGTCTCCATAGTCTACGTATGGTAAAGTACACTATATATATAACTACATTAGGGGTCGTGCTACGGACTCTTCCCGTAGCACGCGCCAGCTGGCTCATTGTTAAATTACTGCTTGTCGATATCTGCCAACCACCGACGTAGGAGCTCCATTTCCGGTTCAAATGATCCAGATTCCTAATTCTGATCTAAAGAATATTGATTTCAACCGCTTTTCTTATTGTTAGTCACAACATTTCTCAATAGTGCACAATCAGTTCAGATATTATTAATGTGAAATTTTTGTCTAATGTTGAAATCAACCACTCTTATTATTGTCGCTTTCCTTTTTGCTACAACAACTTTGCGAACGGCTCTAATCTGATATTGAGCCAATTTAATTTTAGATTATACTTCATCAATCTGGAAATAAGCGCCCATCGGGCACTTTATAGCACTTTAGCTGCAAATATTTCAGGTACTCCTACTTCAAATTATTATTTGATATTCATTCAATTTAATTTAAGTCACATTTTCATTCAACAATCTTGAAATAACGCATCTCTATTGTTTTCCAAATTTCCGGTAATTGTGGGCCAGAAATGTGACATTGCGACTAAGTACCCTCGATAGTTTGGTATATTAGCTCCTTGAATTTGAATTGAAATTCGAAATAGAAAGGGACCTGCACAGGTAGCTGAATGCAAAAAGCGAGACGAGAATTGGGTTGGTGATTTTATGGCTACGCCAATGGGGGGATCATCCTCTAATGTATTTACACGATGAAAGACAGCAGTGGGACGGGGTTTGTCATTGGGGTGAGATCTGTCACCCGAACGCTGGCAATACGTGTTGTACAAGAATCACATTTGTATCTCCATTGTCATCCGAGCCGAGAGATTAAGCTAATTTCACACATGTCCGCCCGCTTAGACCGTTTTGTCCCATTCCCATTCGCCTATCTATTTGTTCGACCAATATTCGAGATACATGAAACTGCAGACCGCGTCCAATCGAACATCATATCGGAAAAAGGAGAAAGGATGAACACAAATCGTTAGAGACATCTGCGATTTCTCGCTTTTGATGTTATGTAGCCTATAGATTGAAATACAAATTTCAACATTTTTGTGATTACATTCTTCTGGTAAGAGAGTTTCAAATTTTTCGACAATATAATACTAATTACTTAATATTCCATAAAGTATCTTAAAATCTTTTTTGTCAGATATCTATTCTTAGGAAGGCTCTGAAATATCTTAAAATGTAATGAAAAATCGAAAATAAGAGAATAATAATTGATCTTGGGGAACAAAATTGGCACCGAATCTTCGCGTGTGTCGAGACAATGCCAAAGAGGAAACCGGAAGACGGTGCTTCCAAGCCTGATTTATCGAGCTTTCGAAGCTTGCGGATTGAACCTAATTCGAGTTATTTTCTTCCAATTCTTAACTTTATGACACCCTCCTTTTTTCGCAAAATTCAGATGTCAACTTCTTCCGGCAGAAAGAATACTTCAATAAAATTGTTATATCACAAGAGACATATTTCTCAATCTCAAAATAGACTCTATTATCTTTTGCTTAAGATCAATTTTAAATTGGAAATAAAACGGCCTTAAACAAAACTTGTGGATTATATTTCACTACACTTTTTGCAGCTTTTCACCCTAGATATTAAACCCCTGCATAATGTATGAACATTTCTTAAACGCATGTGAATTATCGCGTTTCGAGTCGCGAAGAAATATCGAGCGTTTATGCTAATACTGCTAGCATAGTATAATTAGCAGGTCAAGTCGAAGTGTTGGCTCTGGAAAAGGATTCTGCGAAGTGGTTTCACTTCAAAGAGTTCAAGGTTGCTTAAATTTACATTTTCTGTAACTGAACTTTATGGATAGAAGTCTTGTCCGAATGAATCCCAGTCATTCCAAGACAATCTGAAATCTGTATCCTAGCCAATGCGAGTCAATCCGAATAAATCCGACCCTCATTCAATAAAGATCCTATAATATGAACCATTGATTTTATCGTATCCACAAATTGTGGTTTCTGCCCCGCAACAAAATATATCCTATCTGCAAAAGCAAATGCAAAAAATCTGGAAAATCTGCACCGCCTAGCATGTACCAAGGGTAGATATGTGTTATATGTGTTTCATTGCATCTGTCGACACGCCCTTAACTGAATTTTGACGTATGTGTGTCAATAACTTCATAGTATGCGTCAATGACTATGAGCCCACTTAGGCTTGCATGCATGTGGATAACGAAGTCACATGCGAAACGATCGTGCAGAGAGAGACAAACGAGGCGAGTGAGGGATGTCTCACTTTCAGCTATTGAGGGGGGCTAAATGTTTTATTACTTAATCATAACGCTATAGATGAATGGAGGTGGCCAGGGGGACATAAAAACCCATACGTTGCTAAAAACGAACACGTTTTCTCTTATATTGTCGCAGGAATTTATTCATATGTATATTATAGGTCTTTTTTCTTTTTTCTTTTCACACTCTTTTTTCGAGAGATAATGAGATAGTTGAACTCATGTTGGCGTTTCTACAAATTTCTTCAGTCATTCCAATGTCTCTAATTTATTATTATAAGAAAATGTGTGGAAAACAGATTTGGATCTGGAATAAGACATAATCGTGAGCCAATGACTCGAGAGCAAGTCGCGTGCCGTTGGTAACGTTGCAATCTTGCAATATACACGTGCTTGCGTATTCATATTATAATGTGACATTCTACACGAGGTCAGATGCTGGTAACCATATGCCATTCTACTTCATGTTCGACGTTATACTTCAACGTAAGTGAAATATGAGAAGCAAGGATCCGCCTACAAGAGATCATCTCGTCTCCCATCAAGCTGCGGGGGACTACTAAACCAGCATTCAGAAAGCAAACGAGTGTTCCATACTCTATTGTCACTATTCGACTCAAGCAAACTACAACTCTGCCAAAACATTCTTCTATTCTCGAAAAAGCAACTACACAATTGTTTGAAAACCTGAAATCATTATTTGTTTTGCAATATTTGATTTTTATTGATGTACTTTGAAGTATCTTCTTGGAGTCATTGGGATTGAATTGAAGTTTAATTTCATTAAGACTACTCAGTCCCAATAGCAGAAAGCAAAATTAGCCACACGCGTCCTATCTCTTGAAGAAACCTCTTGTTTGATCGATGGATCCTTCACCTTGGACCGGAAATTATGCGTCAGCCTATCACCCAGTGCCGGAAGTGACGTTGTACCACCGTCTGATCACGCCACTATCTACCATTTGCTGATTGTATTTCCCCTGCATCTTTCCCAAAATCACGCCTTTTCTCTTTTTCATTACATTCTGTTTATTTCTAATCATAGTTCATTCACTTTATATAATATTCCAAGCGTGAGAAACTCGCGAGTTATTTTTGATAGTATATCATCTCGACAGGCAGGAACTGTCTGATTAAGTCTGCAACGTAACATAATATCAGACTGATAAAAGGAGCAAACTTTTCTGAAAATGGGACACATAATCGAAATATTAGACATTGGGGAAAGTTTGAGTGCTTTCTGAAGAAGTAATAAAATGTTACTGATGCTAATATTGGTGGGAAAATGTTCTATTTTAGTATTAATTCCTTTTAGAGAAAGTAATTAAAAATCTCACATATATCTTCATCTTGAAGTGAGTTTTCACTGAAGTCGGTATTTTTAAAGAACCCTTTGATCGTCGTCCTCTCAAATCGTAGGTCTTAGGTTACACCATAAAATAGTCGGGCACAGGCTACTGTGTCACTGAGGAGGCGTGTACTAAAAAAAAGGTCGTCCAGTGTTTTTTCTGCATTCCCTTTGTCCTAAAACTCGAAGCTTCATTTCACGCCTGCCTGCAAAGACTCGAGACACTTCGGCATGCTCCATTTCCTATAAATCATCCACTTCACACGGTGATCATTTCGATTTTTGTCGACCTGCGCACAATGTTCCGGATCGGGATTTTATTAGGGTTCAAAATCGGCTACAGCTTATCCGATTTAGATTTTTTTTTAAATACTCGGGAATAGTTTGTACAAGACCGTCTATGGAATCGATTTTTGAATAAAAGTTTCAGTACTTATTTCAAATACTTTATCTAATTCGAAAGTACATTAAATATTTTGAACTTCATGAATGGGAACAATTTATTTCCGGTTTTAAAATTTATCTTGCTGGTTTCTTTTCTATAGACGTAACGGATTCACGAGTCACTTATCAAATTGCAGAAGCGTGAGAACGTATATTTGATTGTGACTCCGACGTCATATCTCGTTACTCATTACAGTGACAATGATACTTTCTTACAATATATCTCTCTCAGATACAGATTGGTGCAAATGGTGGAGATCTCAGGTTCAACAAAGACAACCATTTAAAACTAATCTAAATAAATACTGTTGTTATCTTTGGATGTGACGATGTAAAACCCTCCTGTTTTTTTTATAAACAAAGTTGGATCTGAGTCAAGTCGACGTTGATCATAAACCATTTCCGACTTCATCATGGAAAAATTGTCCATGTAAGATAATAAGCTTAAAGAATATGAATTATGTTTTACTCTTCATTTTATTTTTTTTTCATTGAATATCTTCCAAGAGGTGGAAAACATTAATCATCGAATTCTCCTTGACTATCATTGACTTTAGGATACGTAAAAATTTTTATAATATTTTATCAACATATTTTATCTAAAGCAGTTTTCGAAATTTCAGATTTTGAAAACAGTTTATCAATTATTTGAAAACTTTTGACGTGAAGTGTTTTTCATTATATGTATTTATTTTTCCTAATTTGCCATTTGCATTAAAATAGGAAAAATGGAAATTAGGGCAAATATTCATTCGGAAATTCAAAAATTAGGAACTATATGAAACCTTACAATCTTTTTCTAGAGTTTAAATTTCAGTTAGAGGTCAACTAAGTTGTCTGCATCAATTCATTCATAACGAAATTAATGTTTAAAAGTTACAGTGAAGAAAAAACGATTTGAAAATAGTGCAATTCCAGACGACATTAATTCCTCTGTAATTAAAAAGAGGCAATAAAATAAATGCGTATAAATGAAAAGTTATGAGAAGACCTTAGTTTAGAAGATAAGATATTTGTATACGTATAGACAAACAATTAAACGTGATAAATTCGAGGAGCGGACTTGATATTCAGCACGTAGTGTTTTTTTTATTATTTGAATAAAATTGATGTCTCTGATTACTCAATAGTTGTCACCGTGTTCATAGACATAAATCAGATTCCAATAGGAATTTATTGAAAGGTTTGCCTAATTCTGAAAAATCTATATGTAAATTCTAGGATTTTTAAATTCAAGGAAATTTGTTATTATATTTTAGGGACATTGAATTAAATTTCATAGAGAATTTTCTACCAGTATAAAAGTAAATTAAATTTCCAGACACTTGAGAGATAGTGACCACATATGAAAGTAGCAAAGTGTATTGAAGATCATTTTTAATTATCCCTTGTGACAAACGTGATCGCTAATCTCTGGTATGTCAGTGCCAGTGTCACAGACAGTTTACACACCTGTGACACGCCCCACCACACTCATCGCGATTGGCTACAGATGAATATCGAATGACTTTAGACACTTGACTATCACGTAATTAGGTTGTCACATTGTTATCCTCCTAAATAATAATGCGGTCCGATTATCAGAGGAACCCAGTTAATTATCAACTAGTGAGAAAGACTCCTGCTCTTTAATTCGGTAATTCGGTATCGAGATTTTTTACAATGTGCCATTTTGTTTTGATCTTTTGACTTACTGGTTTCATTGTCATCTTAGCGATTTTACCTTTTACCTAGTGGAAGAAGATGATTTTCCATACTATTCGTGAGTTATTACATTCTCATACTTTTTATTTATTTATTTACTTTTGCACTTTCAGAAATTTGATTTTCATGTTTTTTTTAATTCTCCGGAATATGCGTTAAATTCTAGGGGTTTAATTTTTATTCCAGGAAATAGAATTTGAATTCTTTCAAGAAAGTAAAAAAGTATTCCTGTCTTATTTATATTTTATAGGACGTATATATAATAATATATCGATTTCATCAAAAGATTTTCACCTAATCTTAAGTCCTTGATTACATGATTGTGATATCTATCATAACATTGTATAACTGATGACGAATTTTTTTCAAGGTTGCTTTTTTTCACTAATGACCTAAAGAAACTCAATTACTTTTCTCTCAATTTGAATTAGTAAGAAATTACTTATGAAATATTAGTGCTGATTCGTTTAGTAATACAGTTTTTAACTAATTCATAGTAAAAATGCTTATTAAAGATTCAAATCGTTACTACTACATATTTTCATATTACATATTTTCAACCCTTAAAATTAAAAAATTCATAAAAAATACCCTTATTCATTAGGTTAAAATTTTATTATTGAGAATAAGCCTTCTTAATGCCTAAAAGACATCCTAAAAAGTTTCATCCCCCCAATCCATTTGGAACCCATCCCACAATATCCCTTAGACCTAAAAGTTTTTGGTCAGTAGATAAGGATGGAACTTTTTAGGGTGTCTTTAAGCACTAAGAAAAAATGTTCACCCCACGAATTTGGAAATTGTTAGTGACTGAACAAAAACTTTAAGGTCTAAGGGATATTATAGGGTGATTTTCAAATCACACACAATTGGGGCGATGAAATCTTTTTGGCATGTCTTTTAGCATTAAGAAGGGATGAAGTAGGTTGACTTCCATTTTTATTTAACCTAAAGACAATACATCACTGTTATATAAGTATATTATTATAGTCAAGTCAGGTGCCAATATCTGTTGTTTAATTAATGTATAGATAGTGTCTGATTTGTCATAAATATCACCGCTATTACTACTTTTGTGAATAAGCATGCTTTTTTGAGTCAATTCGAGTTAAAGATAAGAGACTACTCTGTAGACACAACCGCGCATTTCATAATACACTTATTATTTGATATTTGTCAATCGGATTAGATTGTTGATAAAAAAAATAAGAGAAGTTAATTTAGCGCACTTTTGCGTTGCATCCGCACTGGTCTACACGCGTCTTGCAAGATAAGGTTAATCCCCTGTGTCTTATATTGCAGGATAATATAATTTATAGACTTTTATCAGCTTTTGTGAATGATGCATTACCAAGCAGTTCCTTGAAATATTTTAAAAACCTATTAACTAAGGTGAATTTTATAAATTGTATTATATCTTATGAATTTTTGATTATCGGAAAAAATTGAATTTAGCGATTTCTTCTGGAATGCTTAAGTCGAATGAATACAGTTCGACACCCAAGCAACAACCCTAAAGACCATCGTCGCGAGACGGTGATGGTTTGGGCGGTTTGCACTGTTAGACGGGACGTCAGGGGAGAAAAATGAGTGAAATCCATTAGAGGGGCAAGTTCCTGCCCCTGACCTGTGTCGATTTCTACCAACACATGCTTCAAATTACGCATGTATTGTCCAATCGCGTTCACACATCTCTCATACGATTCGAATCTTTTCCATACATCCCTTCAAACTATTATTCCCGGAGATTATACTAGTATCATAATCCTAGGATCATAATATCCTATAAAATCATAACATCATAATAGTGTTACATCACGTGTTTTTCTAATGCATTTCACAAGATGGATTATGACAACAATGTATACAACCAAAACAAAACCTTTGGAAAGCTCTTGAAATTCCCAGAATGTTATAAATTATTTTAGAATATCTATATCGATGGCAATGATCTATTGATACCATAAGCAAGTTACCTTATGCGCTACGAACGCAACACCATAAACGAGAAACTGCTCTCTTTATTTGATAGTTCCAAGAATGGAGCCTGGTTTGTTTGATGTTCAGAATGGTTTAGCTGGTTTAGCTACAGTAATTTCTACATATTTAACGAATCGTTGCGTTGTGAGAAAATAGAGTGTGAGGCGAGACCTTCTTAAGCATAAAGTGTCAATAACTGGAAGTCTTTTTTAGTGGCCCACAGGATAAATAACTTAGAGCCATTAATTATATTTGTCGTAAACGCCAAGCTCAAGAATAAATTAGTATAAAGAATCTTCTGTTTAAGAAAGAGCTGAATGTTCTCGCTTTTCAATTATAAGGCTTCCCATAACTTCACTGAAAAATCTAAATATGATGTGAGACATCCGAATATATTATCACTGTATATAATTTGAATAATAAACAACGACAAAATGAAAAAGGAAACAGACAACACAATATTTAATTTCATCGTTAATTAAGTGATGATATTAGCTTGAAATAAATTCTCCCATTTTTTGAATTCTATATGATGGAAATACATCGATTAGGATATACGACATACCGAATTCTGTCAATTGGAGGGATGTTGAGCGTGAAACGCACAGCGTGCAACAGACATCAAACGCCTGAATAGACCTTTGATCAAATTCTGTCATTCAGATGACTCTTGTCGCGGTCCAGCGATTCTCACTTGGGCTGTAAGCTTCAGTGTTAAAAAGTTCATCATCCGTTCAAATTTTCAATGCTAAATTGCGTTATCCACTTCTACTCCCCATTGAAGCTTTTACTTCCTTTTTTCCCATTCGTCTTCGTCCTATTCTTCTTTCTCTTGTTCTTCCTTTGGTTCTTGTTCTTCGTCTTCCTGTTCTTCATTGTTCTTCTTTTTCTTCTTCTTTGGCTTATGCATCTTTGTTCTTCTTCTTCATTTCATATGCGCTTCTCCTCACACTTAATAAATTATCTCTACCTTTCAAACAAATATTATAAAAAAAAGATCCCAATTAAAAAAAACAGGATTGATAGAATAAATGCGTCGATTTAAGTAACAAACAGTAGCTTTAAAGACAATCGGCTTTTTTCAATGGTTGGAAGCACTCAGAATAACTCATTGTATAATTGAATCGTTAGTAGCTGCGGGTAAACTCTTTCTCTTCTTTTTTTTATTGTTTCGGTATTGAGAGCCGCCAGGACGGATCACGATTTGAATATTATTGTTTCTGTCGATGCTCTCCGGTGCCAATTGTGTTTGATCCCGTGTTCGCTGTTTGGACATGTGGTCACGTGCTCGCGACGAGCCAAGGATCATTCGAGACCTGATTGTCGATTCGTTTGTTCGCTAATGCGACAATTGTGGGCTCGGAGTCTTGAAACAAAACCTCTCTCACCGGCCCGCGGCCATCTGTCTCCCGTCTACTCTCTGAATGTGAAAAGAGCATCCGCGTTTTACGATTTACGCTACGAGCCCTGCCGATGCGACAAGGCGATGTGGGGGATCGGTTTCTAGTGGCTCGTCGTTTAACCCTTCGCAATTGTAGGAGGGGACTTTGTTCACGGTTCATCTCGCGCACGGGTGACCACAAAACAAAAATGACCACAATTTGTCATCGAAAACTGACCTTTTACGTAAAAAAAAAAAACGACAACAATATATGTATGGTACAATATATGTTGCTTTTAAAATAAAAAATTTCTCTTTAACAAACCATCTGACCTATTTACTTAATTTTGCATGTGTATATAATGCAGAGTGTGAGTTTAAAAAAATCCGTGAGATGATTAATTTACTTTGTGAGCTTTTAATGGAGTTCCCCGATGTAAATTAAACCGTAGGCAAACTCGAGAAGGAAAAACTCTATTTCCTAAAGGAGTTCTTAAATTACTTCGTCTAGTACTTAGTTTGGTTTAATCGCAAACGAAGTGCAAGTCGTCAATTCGCGAGCCACCCCGTGTGTGGATTATTCTCTCTCTACGCAACCAGCACAACGCGTAATGTGGTGTAGTTGTAGGGTCTTGGATTCTAGCAATTACACACTCTCAAGTACACTTAGAGACGGTCCCCATTACTATAAGAGGAGGGATGTTTAGCACGACGTGCTTCCATTTTTGAATTGGCAGCCTAGTAAATGCTCTAAACTATGACGTATTCCACCTTTTCGAATTCAGTTCCTTATACCATAACGGATTAAAAAACTCCTAGCCACTATAACCTTTTAAAAATGATATTAATCTTTAACCTGATTCTATTTTAAAAACTGAAAATTAATCCCCTTCGTTTTTGTTCTTTTATTTCTTTCTTCTTCTCATCCAATTTATTATATTGTCATCCTAATTCAAAGTGAATTAAATTTTATTTTTTTCCTAGAAAGTTTCATGTTACTTTTTCTGTTTGGGGTTGAATATAATGCCAAAAATATAACCTTTGCAGACCCCAGGATCATCTTAACCCCTATCAACATGGCAAAAACATGGAGCCCTTCAAGTGCTGTCCAATGTAAGCCATTCGGCCGAGCACTGCTTTATAGAGAGGGTTTTGACATCGTTACGTGTCCAAAAGTCACTATATTGAATCGGTTCTCGAAAAACTATTAATCGTCTTCGTCGGTAAGTCGTTGAGAATTTCGCTTCTTGACGTGGGAAGATTTAACGCGAGGGAAAAATCAATTTTGTATTCCGGGGCGATCTTACAGGGTTGCATGAGATCTTAAGACTTTCCGGGATTTGAAAAAGCAGAATAGGATGAATAAACATAAGAAAAGAGAAGAGCAGTTCAAAGGCGAAGAAGAGATCAGACCAAATAATCTATAGTTTCTGCAAAACGAAGTTAGCTCTTCAAAAAACATAATGAAGTACTTTTTTCAGAAGACAAAATCAATCACTGTTTCCCTTTCGTTTTTCTTCAGTTTGCAATCTCCCAGGCATTCTGGACAAAGCAACAATCGTTCGGACAATCATCATCCGATTGTCGTCACGTTGAGAGAAGGAAAGAAAGATAGTCTATGAGTCGTAGAGATAAGAGTCGAGATATCTCCATCGGTCGTTCGATCACGTTGCGAGGCGCAGACGGCAGCAGCCTTCCAACCATTCAGAGCTGGAAGAATAGCTTCGTGATTCTATTCAACGGTGACGGAGAAGAGTGAACTTAGCATGGTGAGATCGAAAAGAAGAGGGAGATCGAAAAAAAAAACGGGGCGGGAAGCAGGCTTCGCGTCGAAAAGAGGGTAGCTGCAGTTACGGCATCTGGGAAATCGAATATCTTCAATCTAACGGCACTCGAAATACTCGTGATTGTGGAAGAGGTAATTGATGGACAGTAGGGTGGGTCGATATAAAAAAAATTTTCAAATAAAATTTCAATTCTATATTTATTTTGAGTTCTAAGTAATTGATCTTCAAATCTGGAGAATTTATTTTAAAATTCTAGGCATTATTTAAATTCCATTAAATACTTCCTAAGATTAAATAATTCCTTGAAAATCTTTCCTTAATTGTATGCATTTTTGAGAAATAAACTGTTATTCAAAAATGAAAACTGCCGTTTCTCGGATTCAGAGAATATGAAAACAGTTCCCATTATTTTTGCTCGGGGGAAGCAGGTGCCAATCCTTTCGAAAATAAGAAGACACCTAGAAGGGTTAGATGAGTGGAGGAATAAAAGCAAAAGTCAACGTCCCCTTTTCGAAATATGCCAGAAAAAACGGTTCGTCTCGTTCTCGCGAAATCAACGACAGGTCAAAGGCGAAAAGTGGCCTAAAAAAGGGTTTCGAAAGGGTGAAAGAAATGCCCTCATTGTCTGCGGTTAACCCATCGTTTCCAAAAATTTTGATTAGAAAGAAGACCACAATGAACGAATTATTTGGGACCAGAGGCGTGAGAAATCGCGAGAAGACTTATAGGTGACAATAAATAAAAAAAAAAGCTTGAGAGTTTTCCTGAAATGAAACCAAGAACCGTGGAACTACACATAATTCATGACGTAATTGAGGGGACTTGTTATAATTTGATTTTGATTAGTCGCGACACTTTGGGACGCAGAGATATAACTGCGAGGGCGTTAGATGGAAAAGAATAGTGAGAGGCGATAAATAACTGATGAGAATTGAAGTGGGTTTAGAAAAGAGAGTGGAAGTTACCCTGAAAACAAAGAGATTCAATTTCGATGCCGATTGAGAACGAATACGCATCAAATATGAATCGCGAAGTCGCAAAGGGCTGCTGTGACGTGGTGAAGATAAATATCTTGAGATATTTGGCATATAAATTTTCCTTACTATTCATATTCCTTTACAAAGTTTAATCATTTGTTTTATCATAACTTAATTTTTTAAATTCTCTGATACAGAATCCTGTGAAATCGCATAAAATTCATGAATTCAATGGAATTAGAAAATTATATATATGTAGAACAAGGTGTGCATACAAATATCTAGTGATTAACCCCTCGACGCAAACTTACTTGAGAGGTTAAATTGAATTTGTGAACTAACTTCCCAATTTCCCAACCCTTAAACTTTAGGTTACAACCCTTTCACTCAGAAAATGTCCAACTTCCATAGTAATTCCTTCTATAATTTTTAGAAAGGGATGCATCTAAATTGGTGTTGCATCCAACATTTTCTCCTTTTTTCCTTTTGTCCTTTTCTCTTTTTCTCCTTTTCTCATTTCGTTTCAAGGGACTGGAAAATGTTAAGATTGCATCTGATGGAACGAGTAGCCACCCTTGGGCCATTTCTTCTCTGGATCGAACTCGCCAAGCCCCTGGGTTTGAATTTAAACTTTAAATTTCCTTTATCAGAGCCAATGCCTTGATCCACCGAAGTGGTCCAAAGGGAATCACGTGTGATTCTCACGTGTGAACTGGAATGAGTCAGAGCGGTCAGTCTTTTGTTGATTCTTGTTTACGAGGAGAGCGTGAGATTTTAGAGGGTTGATTCGATTCTTTCATCAAACGGTATATCTTCCGATATCCGCACTTGAATTTACAATCTTCAGGATTGAAATTGGGAGATCTAGAAAAAAATAGAGAAGAGGAGAAAGTATAGTTTATATTATGAACAATAGATTCCACTTTTTCAAGCAGGTTATTTCTCCTTCAATGTTTTCTAGACTCTAATATTTTGAAATTTCTTCTCCTTACTTCTTTTACAGAGACACATTTCTGGCCATAAATTCACAACGAGCGAATAAACTGAGATCGTAATGTCTGCGCGAATATAGCAGAAAACGGAATGTTCATATGCACAGGGTCCTGCGGTGAAAGAAACAGCCATGAAACAAATCTTCGTTTCACATAATGCCATACGAAAGTTGGGACATTGTATAGTTAACACACGTGTAACTTACACGCAAGAAGACATGTGTCGCGTGCAGTTATATTATTCTTTATGGCTGGTGGAATTTGCCCTCGCCTCGTCCCTCGACAATATTTGGAGGTGTGATTTACACCAGCACGAAATGACCCAATAT
The DNA here is from genome assembly GCA_032275145.1 of Synergus laeviventris. Taxonomy (NCBI): domain Eukaryota; kingdom Metazoa; phylum Arthropoda; class Insecta; order Hymenoptera; family Cynipidae; genus Synergus; species Synergus laeviventris. Next base: position 12,069,934 of record JAUESI010000038.1, on the reverse strand, counting down.
CAGACCTACCATCACTACGTTTACTCCTTCCCATCTCAAAAATGGTGCCCAATAAAAAAGAAACTCTAACTCTACAACTATCAATTTATTTACAACCGACCATTAAAAATACTTTTTTTTCATTTTCACCAATCAAAGCTTCCTCTATCAGAAAGCAATTAATAAAAGATTCTTTATAGAGTTTTGTAACTTACTTATAATTGCTTCCATTCCTTGGCAAAAATGGAAGGAAACTGGGAAAATGGAAGGGCGGCCGATAAATTTGAGAAAGAAAGGGAGAGTATTGGAGTTATGGAGAAGAGAAGTTCCATTTTTCCTTAATTACGATGTTGCGGAACGTAGATTACGATGTTGGCTCGCGCTCAAAAACATCTGTTCCCCTTCTTCCTCAAGTTTTACCCTCGCCTCGGTTCTCTGGGATGCTTCGAGGGGTGAGCCGCATGGGTTTCCCTTCAATCGCTCTTTGCCAACTCGACGAAAGGTTGAATATCGAGATTGAGGGTGGACAATGAAGAGCAAGTTTCGCGTAAACAGCCCGAGGTGCCACCTAATGAAAGTCAAATTTCATTCTATTTTCCCTCTTGTTTTTTGAGAAACCAGACATGCTTGATCTTAATTAATGCCTTTTTTTTCAACCACCTTTTTCAAAGCCTTTTTCCAGCCTCTTCCAAACCCCGAACCCTTTTTCCCACCTTATACCTTTTCATCTAGCTTCCTCACCTCCTATTCCAAAACATTCGTTTCAAAGCGGTTTTTTTTTTGTTTAAGGGATGATATGAGCATGAGTTTCAAATTAACTACATTTTTTAAAAACCCCTGTGAATTCAAACTCGCTTCAATCAAAGATTGGTTCCAACGGCTTTTAAAAAAACCATCTAAAAAAGGTGTCATGCTTTTTTTCTCATGAGAGAAGTGTTTCAAGAATCTACAACACACGAGACGAATGACGCGACGATTCAGAAATCCAATTTTATTCCCTCTTCAGAATTCCGGATTGCAATCTAAAGAAATTTTAGCCACAAAATGCTGTTAAGGTTGGTTTGTTGTGGTTCTAAAAAAAGTGGACGTAAGGTTTTTGACAGTTGGTCTCGCGAAAAAGTAGTTCACTTACGTCTAGAGGGTTTTCTACTTTTATATGGATTTACACGACCTGCTGACCGGGACTCGACGTGGGGTCCCTTCTGACTTCGATATCTTTGAAAAGCCACTTTTTCTTTGAGGGCTTGTGGCTCCAGTCCTCGAGAAACGAAAAGCAGAAAAGAACTTGAGATCTGACCGCGACTTGACAGCGCTCGTCAGAAGTCAAAAAATCAAATCGCAGCAAGTAAAATGTTTGCATCGCAATAGTATGAAGAATAAAAAAGAAGATCTGGTTTCTCTGAATTATGTTGCATTCATTCGGATCAATTTCGTATTTTATCCAGATGTGGATATTAAAAATCCTTAAAATTCTATATATATATATATATAACTATATATATAATCCTCTCAACACTTTGAGCACCGTGTCGCTAATATTTGACACATTCAGTGATGGCTATTGGCGCAATTTCGTCCCGGGTTTTCGTATTAATCACGCATTGACGCAATTAATTTGCATCGAGGTTTGATTGGCTCTCGCCGCCAGAAGCGCGTTGCGAGTCGACTTTTGTCGATTGTCGAACGTGCGAGAGTGAAAGAGACGGAAACAGAAATAAAGAGAAAAAGAGTGAAAAAGTACAAAAAAAACTAGGAAGTCAACAGAGTATCGACGGAACAAAGTGTTCGCTTATTGGAAACGTGCGGTTGGTTGGCAGGACAGCAGTACAAATATTGGTGCATTAACTATGCAGGCTAATTATGTTTTGGTACGTGGCGTCCGCGGACCGCGGAGTTTGCGGTGCCTACTTCGCTCGCCCATTCGCCATTGTGATCCGGGTTTCGGCACACAGCCTCCGGCCTGAGCGTGCTCGCCGTTAAATTAATTTTATCTCGTGTCCACCATTAATTTTGAATCAACTTTCCTGTGCGGAGAGCATTGCCTTCCACATTGTGCCTCGTTACTTTCGCGCCAAACCTCAATTCTGCATTTCAACAAATTTCACGCCCTGTCGAAGAAGAAACAATCCGTATTAAATATCACGTCTAATTTAGTCCAATGACTATTTTCGAATTTTTCTTTTCCGCGCGATTAATTTTTTATTTTTGCAAACCTTTTGCTATAAAGACTCAGAAGATTATAAACCATTTCAAAGAAAAGAATTTTTTAAATTAGAATTTAAAATTTTTGAATGATAAGACTTGTAATCTTTGTCTAATTTCAGGAATCTCTAATAAGTTTCATTATATTCTTTAAAATCCTATGAAGTCTCATTAAATCTCTTAAAATCACTCAACATTCTATGAACTTTTAAATTCTTGAAAATTCAATGAAATCTCGCCAAATTCCTTAAAATTACTTAATATCTGATCAAATATTTTATTATTAAAATCCCTTCCAATTACTTAAAACACCCTAAAGTATTCTAAAACCCTACAAAATTACTTACAATCATGAAACCATTAAATCTCTCGAAATCCCTATAATGTTGTAAATTCTCTTAAAATTAATTAAAATTTTATTAAACCCCTCGAAATACCGTGAAATCACTTAATATCCTATAAAATATTATTAAAGGAATGTGTTACTTACTATATGAGCACATTTACATAAACCGGATTTTTTCTACAATATTTTTAAAAAAGTAAAAATCGTAGAAAAAAATCTGGGTTATCTAAATGTGTTTATATGGTAAGTAACACATGCCCTCAAATACTTTAAAATTACATAAAATCCCATGAAATCAAAATGCTAAAAAAGCTTGAATTAAAATAATTTTAAAATTAACCGTTTTAACAACGAAAAATAATGTCAAGATATGTTTAAAAACGCTAAATAATTTATAGACACATATAAAAGAAAAGAAAAAAGTTCTGCTATAATCTAATCCAAAAATGTAAAAAAAAAAGAGATATTGACCTTTTGTCTCTCATGATGTCCTTTGACCTTGCCAGTCAGATACACGCTTCTAAAATTGATTCGCAAGCTACAGACGAATCGCGCGAGTACCGAACAGAGAAGACAATTTGGGGTGTTGAAAAATATTAATAACGCTGTTACAGTAAGGGATGAAGGGCTTCGTGAAAGGGATGGTGTCGTTCGTATCACGGTGAGGGATTTTAGGGGAAGGCAGAGACGGGCTCGGATATTCTACGCAGGATGAAAGTAGTGGGGGGTGGGCATCTAGGGGTGGCAAGTGTTTCTGTCAGTTTAATAGCTTCGCGCCCTAACCCATCCCACGCTTTTACCTCGACATTACGGCATCGTCACTCTACGTGTCAGAAGTTACGCTCGACCTACAGGAGGTCTGCTTAGATCTGATAACCCTTTGATACTCGACCCGTTATTTATGGTCCTTGGTCAATCGATATTATCCCCTCCACCCTGCAATTCCACATTGCAAATGCAAATTTTTTTAACAAAAAGAAACTAGGTTTAGTAAGTAGATATCAGGAAGTTATTATATTACTAATTATATGTGTATAGGATTTTTTGAAAAGATTCAATTGAATTTCAATTTAATTTCCAGGCATTTTTAGAGATTTTCAAAGCTTTAAAGGGACCTTAAAGGATTTCTGAAATCTTTATTGGATTTTTAAAGTTCCTGTTTAATTCTTTTAAAATACAAAATTCTTATTTAGTCTTTCGAATTCACTATAGATACTTTTTATTAATTTTGAAGTCACCTAAGAAACGAATTTTTGCTGAGACATGACAATGATCCATCAAAATTAGGGAATTTTTTGTAAACTTCTTATATATTTCTAAGGGATGATATGGGATGAATTCAAAGTCAGCTGAAAGGATGAAACTTGTCAGGGTGTCTTTTAGCATTCAAAAGACCTATTATCAGTCATAACATTTTGATCGCACGAATTAGGGTAAATTCAAATTTCTTAGGTCTAAGGGATGATATATTAGGGTGGTTTCCAAACGATCTGGAGGTATGAAACTTTTTGTTACGTCAACTGTACTTTCCACGCAGAAACAAAGAAATTTTCAATCTCTTAAGATTGAAAGTTGATCATATCGTTAAAGTAATTTATGATCCTCGATATATACAACAAAACGTGGATTTTTTCCAAATCACCTAATAGTATAGTTGAAGCGTGCTCTCTCTCATTTTAACATATATACATATATAGGCAGATGATGACTGCCGTCAACGCAACGGTCGAGCGGAGTCTATAATTTGTTCGAGTCGAGTTGGTTCTCTTTTCTCTTTTTTTTATCACTCTTCTTCCTGCTTGTTTCTCCCTGCTTTTCTCTCTCTGTTTACACACACTTTGTAGAGCAGCGGCTCAAAAGTGCTCCTAATATGCCTACACGTCGCGCATTCAGCACATCAGCACATCAGGAGAAGCTCGTAGAAGCTCAGGAGAACACCGCCCCCCTGCCTAGAGGAACTCGAGACGCGATTGTTATGCGCCGCGTGCACACGATTCAGGACAATGCTTGACAATGGTATCCGCCACCGGAAGTCACCGGAAGACGATGAACTAACGGAAGACTCTCTGCCCCAGAGGAACGCCCTCGTCCTTCTTTCTCATTCTCTCCTTCTCTCTTTCTATCATTTTATCCTTCCCCATCAAAAACTCACAGCTTGTCCTTCTGCTAACCCCCTCATCCCCCTTCCCCACCCCCTGTTTTATTCACTTTATTCACTTCACTATATTAAAGAGGCGACTTAACGATTTTCAAAAACGCACGTGAGTAACTCGAGAAAGTTATATATGATATATTATACTAACTGATTTGGATCAAAAGGTTTTGACGGAGGATGCATTTCTAATCACACCCTTTCAATTTTAGAATCTCTCTCAAATTCTAGATCTGGATTGTAGAATTCGAAGGAGAAGTCAATGGATTCCAGAATAATTTAAGATGTATTCCACATGAATTAGATTAGTAATGACAGATTGATAAGCAAACAGAATTTTAAAAATTTGAATTTTCAGACATTTGACAGAAACAGGGGGGTTCAAAGTTTACACAATTCTCTGATGAAAGGAATCAAAAGTGGAATAATCGGTATTTTAGTTTCTCTAAAATTAAACATGTTTTCAAATATTTAAATCCCCTTTTATTATCGAGTCCAGGAGTGCAAATATTTGAAACAAATCGAACTAAAAAATTGGATGTGTACCATAACTTCTAGAATTTTGCTAATTTTCAAAAATCTTGAATCCAAATGGCTGAAATATAATTTCAACCGCACGTTTCATTAGAATTGGAAGGTAGTTAAAGTTTCGTTAAAGAATTTCGGAATATATGAATTCAAAAGATATTAAAAAAACTTCCAAATGGTTGAAACAGAATTTTTTTTCTCATGATGGTTATCGGATATGAGTGAAAACTATTATAATCTGCAGAATGGAGCGAAAAATTACGAAGGCAATCAACCTCCCAACTGAAATCGTCCTGAAGGAGCTTCAAGTCCTCTTTTAGGACCATCGAAAATGCTCGACTTGGGTCTCCACGAATCATTTGACCGTTAACCAACCGTTGAAAAGGAGCTAAAGGAGCTTAAAGAAGTCGGGACTATAGACAAAGAGAGGGGCAAAGAAGGCCTAAAAGGGAATAGCTTATTGAATTTGCCAAATATCACTACTCGAAGTCACTAAACAATCTGCTCTCGCCTGAGTGGCCCGGCTGAATCTCCTCCAACGAGCGACTCCTTGATCCTTGATCCTTGATCTACCCCAAGTCTAAGCAATTGGCATGCATAGTTCATAAGCATAACTATATACTATATAATATTTTATGGGGACAAAGACGTTTATAGACTTTAGAGGACCAGAAAGAGATTCAGAGGGGGTAGAAAATCAACGAGTTAGATAGAGAAGGGAGAAAATCAGTGAATTAAAGACCAACACGTGAGAGAGAGAGGGGGAAAAACGAAAGGGAAATAAAGATAAAGAGGTCGAGAGACATTCATGTCCATGAATGCAGTGCTTCCTCCCCTAACGAGTTTTTCTCACTCCTTCTCATTGCCAGCAAATACTGGGTGATCTCGAAGTAAGCAATCTATCGATTTTTGTAAAAATCCTTCATAACTTACTCAAAGCTGAATAACAATTTTTTTTAAATTAAATTTTATTAATTAAAACAATATCGATGTTCCTAATCCCTTTTGAAATAAATATTCCATGACTCAACGTCGAAAAATGAGATAAACTATTTTTAAAATTATTTTAGAAGAAAATTTTATTTAATCAATCATTTGAATTTTGAAAATTTGAAGATCTGAAGTTGAAAAATTATTGTTTTTTTGATTAATAATATCTTTTTTACTTTTCAATTAAACTTAATTAAACAGCAATAATCTTATTTCTTTGAAATCTTAAAACCCTTTTCACTCTTTAAAAATAATTTTGAGTCCTATAATAAATTACAATGAAATCGTTTAAAACCTGTTATAGATTTTAAAAGGATTCAAAATATTTTAAAGACTTTCAAGAGATTTTCAGGGGGAGATTTTAAAGCGTTTCCAAGGATTCAAAATTATTTCAGACGATTATGAGACATTTTAGAAGATTTCCGGGACTTTAAGGGATGAGTTTAAAGCCATCATAAAATTTTGAATCCTCTTAAAATCGAACAAAAAAAAAAACCTTTGCAATCTTTGGAAAATATCTTAAAATCTCTCACTCCTTTAAAATCCTTTAAATTCCTTTAAAAACTCTGGAAATTTCCTGAAGCTCTTCAAATTTCTTGAAATATTATTGAAATTCTTCAAGAATCTAAAATCTCTTGAAATTACCTAAAATCCTGACATGACATGAAATCCTTTGAAATCCCTTGATGAAATGCGTTGCAATTCTTTTAAATTCTCGGAATTCAAGGAAAGTCAAGAGATATTCCTTGACCATATATTTATTACTCCATAACACTATTTCTTCCAAATTAGTGTAAGATCACCTCCTTTGCCTATAAACAATAAACATCGACGTTTATAATAAAAAATGTGATTAATTTTTCGGTTAAAGAACGAGTCGATCAACCCGAGCTTGTTTCCTCGTCCTCTTGTGGCCTGGTGGTCTGCCTTTGCCATCTCTTCTCCCTTTTCTCTCTCTTTTTCTCTCTCTTTCTCTATCCATCCTTCTTCCCCTCACCCCACACCCTCTCTCTCACTGACACTCTCACAATCTCTCTCTTCCTCATGCGCGAAGCGACACTTCCCTTGTCGCTGAAACGAGGGATGCTGCGGCGATTTTGGATGGTGGGGGCTTGGATGCAATAGGATCCAAGGGTTGCTCCGCCCGCAGGCCAACCAGAGACCCGGATCTAGACTCTTCGCCACACCCCGGGATCGTCCCGGATTCCCTCGGGAACCCCGTGCCATCCTCTTCTCAACAGATTTCGGATTCTCTAGTCTGCCTAGAGCCAGCTGACACGGCGCAGCAGCGCTCTTCGTTCTCCACTCTCGTTTCATCGTTGAGTCGAGACTCGAGCTTCGGCCTTGCCTTGTTCCCTCGTGACAACCACCCCCTGCCCCCTCCGTACTACCCTTTCGGAACCTTTTACACCCCCTGCTGTGATATTACGGCTCCATCGATCCTCTCTTCCGGTATAACGCAACTCGCGATCATGGCAGAACGGACATACACTTCCTGGTGAAGTTGTCATCTGGTTTTTGCTTTTGGAATTTCATCAGCAGCACCAAGATCGATTATTGAGGGATTTAAGCGAGGATTTTATTTCTTCTTAATGTGTGAACACTTGTGATTGTTATGAGTTCTTCAACTCTTTTTTAGTGGTTTTAGTGAATTTTAGGAGAAGTTTTTGGTGGCTCTGTATATCCATGAGTTGTCTTGATCTCTCTCTTCGAATCGTCGATTATAAAATGAGTGGTAAGTGACTTCTATCTCTCTGTGTGGAAAAAAAGGTGACAGTTCAGGAGTTCGATTATTATCGCTTCTCAGTTTTCGTTTTTCGCCTCCCCCCCCACCCTGACTAGGGTCACATGACTTTTTAAATGTCCCGAATATATGTGAGCTTTTTTAACACGCTTGGAATTTTTATTTTTTAAACATTTATTCACTCCACCAACAAATCTTTATGCGTGAAAAGTTCGTCAGGATCAACGATTTATAAATTTTTCAATAATTCTCAGTGCTCGTGATGTAAGATGAACAATCCAGTGTATTTAATCTTTGTACCTAATAATAACTTCGAAAACAGTAAATAAAAATATATCTAAAATTAGAATTGAAGGATATTAAAATTTTGAACTTTTCTGTCTCTCGTTGGAATTCAAAATAATTCGTGACAGATATTAAACCAGCAGTGAAAAGAGAGGAATGCGCAGATACTGACATTTTTTACGTGTACTGAGCACAATACTTTAAACGGTTTGAAAAGTATTTTTATCATTTTATTATAAAGTTTGAAATACTTTTTTTCTGAAATAACCTTGAACAAAGTCCAATTATGGGGTTCAGAAATATTGATAAATAAAAAGATTCAAAGTGGTGTAAAATGAGAATAATAATGTAATCAGACTAAATAAAAAGGCGCCAACTTAACGAGAAAGTATCGAGTTTCATTAAAACAGCAATATAAATGTCGCATGTAAAAAAGAAATATTTTCAGATTATAGATATCTTGTTATGAATGACTAATTGCATTTACAGAGTAATAATTATATCATTCATAAGTAGTTTCTTATCTTTATGGAGGCGTAAGTTACCCTAGTAATAGGATCTTCCTATCACGTATACAGGACGTCCTGTGTGGTTAGAATGCGGTTTTCCCCTGACACCTCTCGATGCGAATTTATTTAATTATCTCTGGTTTTTCCAGAACTGTAAACAATTCTACATCAATAGGGAAATAGAGGGTTCAGATAAGATCTTGCTTTTCCATTTTTTACTCGTTACATTTTTAGAAACTAGGTTGCCTTACATATTCTTAGACACTTTTGCATCAACCGTGACCGACTATAACCGAAGGGATGAAGGAATTCATTATTTCAACATTCCTTTCCACACTCTTAGTTATTTTAAAAATAGAAAATTCTCAAACTGTCACTTGAAAACCAATCTAGGCACTTTACCATAAATTTAAAAGTCAAAAGAGAAGACACTCTAATTTGACCAAACACAACGCAAGCTTTCTTACTTTGTAATATGTTCTCAGTCAAAGAAATCTCTAAGCCGATATTAAAATTTTTTCCCGGGATAATTAATTAAACGAATAAATGTTTGAAAAGTATTTCCCACGCGTGAGACAACATTCTCAGCCTCTAATCCTTGTCCACTTTGCCCTAATCATCTATAGTTATATGATCTCGTGGGCTTTCGACTCTGCTATCAAAACGGTACACGCGGTGGCGAGTAATATGTGTTCCCCATTCGGTGGGGAGTACAACTAACTCGTGCACCCACTTGTCTGCAGGAGTCAAAGAGCTATTCAAGGGTTTCTAAATATTGTTGTAATGTCAGCGACAAGCTCTCGACACTCGCCGTTCATGTCGAACAAACCCTCAACGGGATCAGCTCTCCTCTTCTTTACGACAACGACTTTCATGATTCTCAAACGATTCCGCGACCCGCTGTTTGCTCACACGATTAGGATAGGTTTTAAGCCGGTACTCTTATCAAGTGTTCGACTATTATATCCTCCAGTTAAACTGCTCCTATTAAATATATACTCTATACACCAATTTTTTTGGTAAATTGGCTGTGCGCTGGATTTATGAATGTCCAAAAACATGAAAATCTGTAATACTGTCGACACAAGAGAGTCCGAAATCCCTAAAAATCCGAAAGTAAAACCGTAAAAGCTGATCCCAGGAGGATCCCAAAAAACGGACCTGGACTGAAACCTAAAACCTGACATAAAACTCTAAAATATTAGGAACGAAAACCCAGAAAATTGGGTAATTTAACTGTGAACTAATGTCGACCAAAATTAATTGTTTTATTCATTGTTATTGAAATTACATTGTTTGGATAGTCAATTGGTTCATTTTAAATTAGGAATACAATTATAAACAAATCCTAGTACCATAAAAAGATATAAGGTATATCTCTCTAAACATGAATCAGTGAATCAGTGGAAGTTCACTGATTTTCAGTGACTTTCATAAGATAGTTAAATAACAGATTTACTACGGTTTAATATATGTATCCAGATATAGTAACAGTTTATATCCATATTTCTCTGCATGGCATTTTTCTTACAAAAAGTAAACTATTGTTTGCTTCACATTTTTTTCTTCAAAGGTTTTCCAGATGAAACAT
>JAUESI010000038.1:11990597-12021252 GCA_032275145.1 Synergus laeviventris | reverse complement strand
ATACATATCTTTATTTAATCTTAAATATGAAAATGCGTTAAATTTTGTTTAAATATTTGAATTTTCTCTAAGAGAGGAAGAGAAACTATTTTTATGAATAGTCATAAAGAAACGACCTGAGTTTAATGCGAATTCAAGTGCTCTATAAGTTCTCATAATTTAATTATTTTGTTACGACGATGTACCTATTTATCTTTAATTAAACTTTTACGTGGGTGTAGTTTGAATAATTAATTAGAGTACATTCTCCTTCCTTATTATTTATGACTTTTTTGTTTTGTTGTAATCAACGCCCGAGAAACTCGTTACAAGTTAAATATTTTACTTCCAATACGTTCGTATCGACAATTGTTTTTGTTTTTCTTTCCTCTTGCAACTTTGATTTCATTAATTTTTCACAACTGCATCTCGTATATGCTTTAACAAAGAAATCCCTTGTTGCTCAACATGCACGTGCAATATCAGTATTAAGTTGGGTAGAAATGGCGAAATTCGAACATGGATAGTTGAAACTTTAAACTGCACGTGTGTGGGTGTAGAACCAACTTGTAGTGCACTTATCAATATTGTCTCGACACAATGTTATCAACCGCAGAAGTGGTTGTGCTGGTCTACATCTTGCTACAGTATATATTATATATACCTTCATATTGTGAATTTGTCGAAGAATTTGTAACTCTAAAACTTCCAATTTCGTAGCCAGGTGAGTTTTTCTGAAACGTGCGGCTTGAAAAGAAATTTCTTTCTGTTTTACAGAAATATTTTTGAAAGACTGCTAATTTTATAAAGAAATGTAGAAATCAGTATTTGAGTAAAAATGCAGTTGATTATTTCCTACAAAAAGTGTATAGAATGGCAAATTCACGTTCTTCATATGCACTCGAGTGTGAAGAGTGACGTACGTTTCGATTTAAAAGCGTAATAATCGCAAGCTAAATTTTAAATATTGTCCACACTGCACTCTGGGAGTGATAAATTCAGTCTGGGGGATTAGCGGAATTGGAATCGACGACTATTCGACGTCGAGAGCGAACAAAATACAACTTCGATTGCAGTTTCAATGTTGAAAAAATGTATTATTCAAATTGATAATTCAGTTCAGAAAAGAAAATCGTACGTGGCTTTGTAGTTATTTCCAATCAAGTCAACCACGCATTAGTCATTGCGAGGCTTAGTCCATTTTGGGATAACAATGCAGATATTCAATATTCCAATATGGATTTCTGAATAATCATCTCTGTTCAGGAATTTGCGGATAATTCATAATCAAGCAAGGCTTTTTCGTAAAAGTATATATATATTTTTAATCAAAAACCACTTGGAACGCGCTACCAATTTTTGTAAAAGGTTATGAAATATTTACAGCCTCTAGTATATTTTTGATGGCATGTATTGAGCATAAAAATAACAGTATCTAAAATGGAAGTATCGACACAAATCTATGTCTCCTATCACCCCCTGAATTATTAGTGTAATATTCATTCTTATCAATAAACCATTCGAATCGAACATAAAGGTGCATATCGCCACTCTCGTCATCAGTATACTTTTTACTCAAGTGTATAGTATATAAGGCTTGAACCTATGTAGCACCATATCCGTTGAAGCCAATACATATATATTGTATTGCACCTATCACTATATTTATAAGACATTTCTGCAAGTAGTAGTCTATTCATTTGCTCTGGGAAACTGCACTGGAGAGTCAACCCGTCTCAAAAGCACTTCGTCGTTCATTTACGTGTTCGTCCATTAAGCGAATGTCTCACAGTGTCGTCGACTTTGAAACTTGGCCTCTGCAAGCCGCCACTTAATTGACTCTTCAATTTCTGTTAGGGCAAAAGTTATAGAGAATCGAAGAGAATTTTGTTAGCCCAAATTTAATGTCGAACTTCAAAGAGAATCTGAATGAAATCATGTTTCCCTAAAATCAGTCTAATGTGTGGGAATTAAAAAAAATTCTTTTTATCCTATGATATTCTTTAAGCTTTTGTTTCAATGCTAATTTCATACCTTGTACAATATTATGTGTTTTAAAATAATGAAAATTTCTAGCAGTGTTTGCTTTACAAAACCAACACACACTTAAGTTTTCGGATTACAAGTTTATTTTTTATTACATCATTTTGTAAGTCAAAACTTTTCATAAAGCAAGGGTTCTTTCTGTTTTTAATTACGTAGCAAACAACAATTTCTGGACAAAGTTATAATTATTCGTCCGTAGTCTGCGCTGTAATTCGTGGCAAAAAACGGCAATTTGTAAGAACCACTAATTTTCTCGTAACAAGAGTGTTTTACCTATATAGAAAAATTTTACGTTTAGAAGAGAGCATATAGCTCTCAGTTTAACGCAGGCCAAATGCCTTTAATCCAGTCTAACCCATCTAATTTTAAAGTCCATGTGCATTTATTTAATCCCAATCCGTTACTCACAGAAACTGAATACCCTTGTCTTTAATGGACCGTGGTGAAACTATTGCTTTTCTAATAAACGACCAAGACCAACTAAAATTTTGCAGATTAATATATTCGAATGTTCCACAAACAGCAATGACATCGAAACCCGGCTTCTATGCAAATTTCTGTTTCTGGAAAATGATTATAATCAATCTAATTAACAAGAAGTATTTTTAACATTTCAAAATATTTGTAAATAATATGAAAAATCTATATAATTTACCCATTGAAATATTTCGCTTGAGTATTGTATCACACAATCACATTCGTCAAAGTTTGTTTTAATTTATACTTGAACCCGGCTGAATTATTCTCACAATGCGTTTGTTGACTCGGTCGCTAAATCACGAAACTGAATAAACAATTATTTGTCGTATCGTTAGTACCACATTCAACGGCGCGGAAAATAATTCTGGTTAATAAATTATGTCTATTCTCCTTTGCCACAAAAGTGATTTGAAAAGTTTGCGTAATTACCGGAAGGATTTTTTGTTTTGTTCGAAACCTAAGAGACTTTCTGCAGCGTCTGTAGGGTAATGTCTGGAGAAATAACAATTTTCGAAGTTGGCGAATATTTCAGAGAAAAGAGTTGCTTGAAAGTAGTACACGAAGCACGTCCTGGCAAAGGCAGGCGAGTTTTCCGAGGGAAACTTTTCTCTGGGATCTGGGAAGGAATATAATAGTCAGGGCCTATAATAATCTCGGTCTTAAAGACTGGTCTGCGGGTATAAACGGTATAAACCAAGACAATTTTTCTGGTTCTGAATTTGGTCGAACTGATTTATTGGACAAAGAACTTGAACTGTCACGCGCACTTGGAATATTTTTTGAAATCCGACTCGATTTCTATTATTGTTACCTTGGACGTTCACTATATATGGTGTCAGTTATAGTTTCCACCTTTCAATTCTCAATCCCTTACTTCGAAAGCGTTACAGATTATGAAAATCGCGACCTCGAATTGGATAGAAGAACACAATTAGAAATAAAGTGTTATATATTATTGAAAGAAAAAAGATAGGAAAAAGTCTTTACTCTCTAAATTCGAATGAGTAAGAAGTTCAGAACAGTTAAAAATGGAGTAATCGTACGTAAAATATGCAACTTGTTTTGAGATGTGGAGAAATTATTAAGTTTAAAAAAATTGAAAAATTCAAATTCTATTCAATGCGGCAGGATTTACATATTAATTAGTTTTCCACATACGAGCAATCGGCATATAATTTTAAGAATGCCAACAATGTGTCCTTCTAACTCGTCCTTCTTTACTCTGAAGAAATGCTTTGCTTCTTAATGAGAAATAGCGACATAACTCCGACTTAAGTGCAGTACCAACGTCTTTCAAGGGATTACAATAAAAATCTCGTTAATCAGAAACGTCAAAACATCAGAAACTAAGTTCTTTAATTTCCTACAAAAGCTCAATCGTACCAGCAGAAAAAGTATCATATTCGAAAAGTTTAACCCATAACTCTACTCTGGAACGAGAATGTTTTTTATCAACCAAGAAATTAAGGGGAAATGAATCTCATTTGACGCGCAACTATGGAGAGTGAAATAACATTGATGACCGCTGTGGATGGTCAATAAATATTAAAACAAAAGTTTAGAATTGTTGGGGTGAATTTTAGCAAAAACGAATGGACATATTAGAGTTGAGGAAGTTTCAATTGTTAATTCCATTTAATCTTTATGTAATATTTTTAGTTCTTCCAGTATTGTATACATTGATTTATTCTTTTTCTCGTGGGATGTGACGTGTGAGTATGATTCATTTGTAATCGAAGAGATTAACAGTTCATTGCATTTTGCGAAAAAAAAGTTCGCTTGTTAAAGTTACTCGTTGGAGTATATAGATTGATGAATATTTTTTTGTGTTATGGAGAATTTAAAACTAAATATTTATTGAATTTTCTTCATTTCTCAGAGTGTTAATTGGACTAACAAGATCATGAAAACAATTTAGATTTCGAAATTTAGAGAAATATATGACAAGGTCGAATGGAGAATTCTAAACTTATGTGATAATGGTTATACTTGTAAAGTGAGTTGTTTGAAGAGTTCATTACAAGTTCCGTGCGAGCATCTCAAACATTCTAAATCGGGCGAAACACTTTTTGAAATGTGTGAACACATAATGTATCGACTGTTTCAAGTTGCAGAACCTAAAGCTCTCTCCTCTCCAAAGTTCTTCGTTAAACTCACGACCAAACTAAATTCACTTACTCGATATGTGAAGACGCAAGTTACTTCATTGGTCTAGTTTCATGCTATTATGGGTATCTTCACTTTGTAATGAAACGAATAGTTTTACCATACAAAGTCCTGCAGTTTTTCTTGATTTTTAGCTAAAAATAAAAGTTATTGGAAGAAGATAAAGCGTTGGAAGATCATCTTTTTTACTCTTTTGCTAAGTATTCTGATTCATGGCATAACTCAGGCCTATTATTCTTTTCCCAAGAAGTTATTTAGGAATGATTATTCAGCTTTAGGAAGAGATAAAACAATGAAGAATGGTTCTTGTAATGAAACGAGGTATTAATGCTATTTTATCTAAATATCACTTCCTCTGCGAATCCCCGTAAGGGATGGTTATCTCTCCCCTTTTTAGAAAGCTTGTAGTATAATGCTTTATCAGAGACCTCATGTTACTCGGAAGACGTTGTCCGACACAAGGGGAAGTCTTGAAAGCTGCAAGAAGTTTTATACCGCGTGCCAAAGAATTTTCTCTCTTTCGTTCGAACTGGCTCGTTATTCGATGGTGCAAGCTAAGCCGAACGTGTGTCCAAGATCTTTTCCTTTTCTCTATTCTTTGGCCCTGACTTACTACTAAAAGAAAAAAAATTATATAATTTTTTCGAATATCAGGATAAACTCAACTAAAGGAAACTTTTTAAATGAAAATGTTGACCATTTTTATTAGACAAGCTCTGTGACAAATTTTTGGTGCCTATAGTATGGCAATTGAGGGCATAATCTGCGCCAATTCAGTGGAATTAAAAATTCATTTTTTGCTGTACTATAAAAATCTGCCGTACGCCACTGGCTACCTCTCTATCAATTTGGATCCTTAACTGAATTCTCATTCTGCATCCCCATTTTCCCTGTTCTTTAGGTTAGTGTGCGTTCGTAATTCTATATTTTCAGCCGAACCCCTCATCGGCGGTATAGAGGCGCCCGCAGCGGCGCCGGAGAGTCAATCGGGTTTTGTGCGCTGAGCTCGGCGGCACCAAGAGCTGAATTCAGTTCACTGAGTTCGGTCTCGCCTCCAACGTCGTGCAAATCCCATTTATGCGGAACGTCATACGCGCTCGAAAACCACGTGGTCGCTACAAAGCCAAAACCAATGTTACATTATCAACAACTCGCACCATTTTCTCTCTAAATCCTCTCCTTATACACTATAAAAATCTTTTACAATAATTAAGACTATAACGGAAAAACTAAATTGGTTCATGAAACAAAATTTAGTTTATAATTAAGACATTCGGGAGAATATATTTTTATCTCCAAAGCCATTCCAGTTTCCCATCGTGTTCGCTGGGTTTGTTATCTTGGAGATAACGAGTTTTCTAGTCATTCTTACGGTTCGGGTAGAACGTGTCAAAAACCATGGTGGAAAAAGGGATGAAAATAGTGACGTAGAGACATTCGAAGAGCCACCGGCTGTTGTTGCTCGACACCTGCTTCGTGCCGGATAATTGCGCGTCCTGGGATCGTTGCAGCTGCCGACTTTAATACAGCTTCAGTTTCGCTAAGAAAGTAGGAGAGAGAATTCGGAAACCGGAGAAAGGGTGAGAGAGAAAGATAATTGAAAACTTGGTAAGCGTTCTAGAAGCAAAGAACCATTGGAATAAATGTTCATGGTTTAGTAGGACATTGTCAATGACCCCTGAAGACATTACCATCATACTGATTTCTAACTTTATCGCGATCCTAAGTAAGAGATTAATTGGTTACTTAATTTCTGATTTAACAGATTGATCTTTAAGAATCCGCTAAGATATCAAGTCGAAAGCGGTCCTGTACTTGTCTCAACTCGTTTTGCAGAACTACTTTTAAAATTTCGTCATCGTAATAATACGTAATCGATTAATCATAATCTCGTAATGCAAACTCAGACTGCTGTATATATTTCGTATGTTTATCAAGATGATGTTGCTGTGGCAATGACGTCTGAGAAAGTTTAGAGAAGGATGTGTGTTTTTATTATGAAATGAACGGAAATCCTTTCAAATATTAATAATTTCGAAAACAGTGTCTTTTCTCTCTTGGAGTGTTAAGAGACATAACAAGGAGCCCGTAATAAAGTTTATAGCACCAAATTTCGAGCAAAATTTTGATTTAGATCCTACTTTGGAGCTACTTTGACGCTTCTTAACTCACAACTGTGAGTATAAGGAGCGTATAATTTATAATGTGTGTATTATATATATTTCGATACAACTTGCGTTCAGAGAGGTTTCTGATGGTAAACCTGGACGTTCTGCAAAAGGAAAGCATGTATAGTCACGTTTCTCGACCTCTTCAAACTATCGCAAAACTTAGGGAAGAATTTCACGTCACGGAGGCAGATGTGGAAATCGACTAACACCAAGTACATCTTCTTTCAAATTATTCCTCCAATTTCAACCTTGCTTTTTCATCTCGAAACCAACTTGAACTTCTCGGAGAGATCGTGAAAGACAGACAGGTTATAAGTTTCAAGTTTTCAGCTTTCAGACACCGAATTTGCATACAAGTCTTCTTGATCAATTGAAGCCTTGCTTTTTGAACAAGTTGACTTCATGACCTGAGTCGTCAAGTTATATATTGCATTATAGGGACGCTGTGAACTGAAAATTTCAGAACTTTTTATATGTATTTACAAATTGAGAAACCTAAGAGTTTCTAAAGGAGGAATAAAGACTTCTTGAAAGGAACAATAAGAACAGTAGAACACAGACCGGAAAGAGTGAAGAATTTTTGTCTCACCCACATGAATTGGATTCGCGTTTCACGTGGGAGGTAAAACATCAGCAATCGATGCAATTGATTATAACACTGGACAGAGTGAACAGTACACAAAGACAGAAACATGTTTCTGCATTTCATCACTTCAATCCTCTGTTGACAAATAGAATCGGGGGAAATCGCTTTTCGATTATGTTGTTTCGTAATAGCAGTACGAATCGATGAGCCCTCTTGAGTTTACCCATGGGCAATTATTATTGTTTAATAAACAAATAACGGGGTTTATAGACGGAGAGACTTTTGGTATTAATATTTCTTTTATCGCATATTCATAATTGATATAAAATATACGAATTTAGGGATAATCGACGTACATTGAAAAAACTCTATGGTTGTGACAACAACAGAAATAGTGAAATATGATACAACTACTAATTTTTGGTTGCCACAACCAGGATTTTTATTGACAGAACCACAAATGAGTATTTGTACCATATTTTACTATTTCTGTGGTTGTCACAACCACATAGAGTTTTTTCAGTGTATCTTATAACTACAAAACGAGTGAAATGTATATTACTACTTTTGTAAGAAACTATTAGCACTGACAATGAGTCAAAAATTTCAGGCACCCCGGACCTAATTGAATATTTATATTTATCTCTCATATATTTTTATATATGCAAATATATATCTGATCATTTTTCTTTTGATTCTAATCGCGTTTTTTTTTCGCAATCCAAAGGAAAATTTAGAAAAGCATCAAAATTAACAAAATATAGTGGCGCTTTTTCTGAGAAAATTAAAAGTTGGTTTTCAATTCTTTTTTGAACTTGTACTTTGGTATAAGGAAGGTGTCTTGTAAGTAAGCCTTTTCTCACAAATAATGACAGATACCAAAAAATATTAAGGTAAAAGTTTGCACGTCTAAAGACGTTTTATGAAAAAGTATGTTTTTCTTTTGCGATATCTTTGACTGTTTATGAGGAAAATTCATAAATTACATGTTTAGGAAAAAAATATTCTCCCAGCCTCAAAAATGTTTTACCTCACATGATACATATTATCAGAAATATTTGTAAGAACAAAAAAGCTGGGGTTTTACAGAAAATATTTTTTTCATGCTTTTAAACTTATGAAAAAAAATATGAAAAAGATTTTTGGGAATTAAAAAAATTGTATTGCATATTTTTTTTACAATTTCTACTAAAAAAAGAAAGCCATGCGGGCTCAATCATTTTGAATGGCAGGTGAATTTTTTTCCCTAAAAGTTTCATTTTTTAACTTTTCTCGTAAACGATGAGGGACATCAACGTTTTTTCGTATCTGTCAATGCTTGCGAGGAAAAGTAGAAAATTCGATTTCGATTACAATATAATATTATTTTCAAACAGTAAATAAGACTATTTCCAAACGTTTATAATAATACGAACACAAATACCATAATCTTTTATTATTATAGTAGAAATGTTTATAACAGCACCTCTATTATCCCTAAATGCTTGCATTTTATTTTAATTATAGATATAGAATAAAGCAAATATTGATATCAAAAGTCTCTCCGTGTAATCCCTGTTGTGTTTCCTCATTTCTCGGAGCTTTTGCTCACAAGCTTAACGTTCGTGGTAAAGTCGCTTGCTCAGCTTTATTCGAGTTCTAAGGGTGGAATGCTGATTTAAATTTTAAGTAAGAAAACAAAGCAAATCCCTGATTTAAATACAGGCCAATCGGGTTGGAAATTAAACATAAATGAGCTTGTTATAAAATTCGGAGAATCTCTTTATTCTACAAGTTTTTTTTAAGGATGTAGGAACACTTAATTTATGGGCCACTTCCATTTTAACTATTTTATTAGGGAAAAAAGAATTTCGAAAATATTCATGCGTTTCAAGAATATCAATATGCGCATTTATCGCAATAGGGTTTGACGGTTAGTTAATCCTTTAATACGAATTCCAGTCATTGATGGTAAAGTTCGTTTATTGCCAACAAAACGGATCAAGATATCTCTCGGAAACTTCAGTTTACGCGAAATAGTGATTTTATTGCACATCGTGGGTACGTATGACTTACGCTGGATTTCCAAGCTTGACCCCAATGTAATGAAAGAGGAGAAAAATAGCAATATGGAACTGACGAGACGCAATTTAACGTTAACAGTTTTACAGAATACATTTAAAAAGAATTTATGAAAAGGTAGAGCACCAATAAAAGACAGTTCTGCATCCAAGTAAAGGGAAGTTTATAAAACCAAGCGAGAACGATATACGCTTGGACATGTAACTTACAGCGAAATGAGCGAACAGAGGGAACAGATTCGCAGGAAGAATAAAGCATCTGGTTATGTCGTAAAATTATAATAACGACGTTATTAACATGACTCATGCTGCTTGTGGAGCTAGAATATCTGAAACTTATTACAAAATGGGTTTTAATTCTCTTTAAGTTACATTTAGTAACATTTTACAACTTTATAGCCAGATTTATTGTTCACTTACCTCAGAGGACATTTTTTCATTTAATTTTGTAACTTTTAGTTATTTTTGGTTTGGGTTGCATATAGTTTCAAACGTGTAATCGACGACCCAATCTTTTTCAGATAAATACCAATTAAAAAAGGAATCAATTTTGCGAAATTGCTTTAATCTGAAATCTAATATTAATGAAAGCGATTCGCTTGAGCATAGCAATTTATTTTCAGGATTATAAACAGCTTTTAGCGAAAACAAAATACTTATGCAAAGCTTTTACACTTGGTGCTTGCAATTTTCTTTGAAGCATGACGAGCTTTAGGTGGGAAAAGATATGCGATAAATGCAATAAAGATGGGACACACGTTTCACGAAAGCCTTGTGCCATCGTAAAACAAGTTGCCCTTCTCTGGAATATATGAATATCATTGATCAAAAAATAGACACTTTGTCTTCTTCAAAATTGTCTTTCACTTCAAAAGAAAGAATCGATCAATGGCGCTTTTAATCTAAAGGATTCCTTTTAAAGAATTGTATTTTTGAAACTACTTTATATTATTTTATTGATGTTTAATATAATATATATTTATAAATATATTCTTTTTTTGTGTTTCAGGTGAATTCCCGATCTTATCCATTTTTAACAATCCACATCTTGGGAAGGAAAACTATTTCGGAAGTAAAAGGTATTTAAATAACTTAAAATTCGCATCCAAAATAGAAAGTTATAAATATCAAATTTTGTAACTATCCACCAAAAACTTGTGAATGTACTAAACTTAAATTAAAAAAGGTCCGTTTTCAAGGATCATAAATTTTTCGATTTCAAAGAAAGCTCTATCGTCGACGTCTTTATATTTGTCAGGAATTTCGTGCAAGATATCCCCGGGGTATTTTCGGAGACAAAAAATGGAATAAGAAACCGATGCGAGTTAAAACAAACCTCCGGAAAATAGAAAATTCAAGCAGAACGTCACGAAGTTTGAACTCTTAGATTTCCCAGAAATTTTCGACCTTTTTCCTAAATATATTACGAGTTTAGCGTTAAGCACATTGTTTGCAGCATTTTACCACCCTTAAAACTGTTAGAAAAGCAATGACAGTGAAGGGAATGAGTTAGGGAAAGAATGGGGAAGGAAGTTTAAGAATGTATGCTTTGATGTTACGAGGGACTCTTAAGTTAGAAGAAGTTATAGTCGCATTCTCGTTGAAGGGATAAAATCTCAAGTGGATTCTGGAACGGAATACTCCTTCAAACAGGACTCTTATAGATCAGTTCTTCGATGTGTTGGTTCCCTGTGAATATAGTTTTAGAAATTCATCCTTTATAAAAATTGGTTGATTCCACAATTGCTATTAGCAATTATTTCTATACAAAATCTCTTCTCTTTCCCGGTGGTAATCGACTTTCATGTCTCATCCTACTTTAACCTGACTTGTGTATTTATTTAAAGGCAAATTGCAAAACATTACATCAGTTTCTCGTTCAATTTCATGAATTTCATCAGACTCATGTCAAAATGTAGTCTACTTTTACTCTCTTGCATCCAACGAAATCACGATTATAATATTTAAGTTATCAATAACCACGAGTAAAGTAAATCATATACATTTCAATATGTTTCTCGGAAACATATAGACATTGAAATTTTATCTTGATTTTTTTTTAAATTCGGTTTAATTGAGCAAATTTTGTATATCATTCATTAAAATTTATATTTCATACTCGCACTTTATTATAGACTAATAAAAAAAATTTAGTGACTTCAATGCAGGTATAAAAAATTCTCCGACCTTAATTAAACTCTTGAGAAATTTAATATCCTCGTATAATGCATGCACATTTTCCTGCTTCATTAAGAAATATTGTAGTTACTGCACTTATGTATGCAAGTAGAAAATAAGTACTTATATTAAAGTAGGGAATAATTCAATTTTCACAAAAATTCTTACCCTATTTTTCTCAATCCTCCGCAGATAAAAAAAGCATGCAATTTTCCTTTACAAATGATGACTTAGTTTTTTTTATGCGAGCATCATTTTTCATCGGATTTTTTAAAAAGAAGTGTTTCGCGTTACTCTAGTAAAAGCTACGATTTTGGACAAACAACGCGGGTTTAATAAATCACGTCGAAAACTTTGTCTCTAACATGTGGTAGATTCCGCTGTCATGTTTCACCTGGCACAAGTCATTTGTTTGTGGTTTCTCTGTCGTTCGTTTCTATTTTAATAACAAGCCTGGGAGCAATATTTGCTTGTCGACATGTTATTACATAAATATCAAAGTACAATCAAATCAAACATTTCGGACCCCATTATTATCACTCGCCAAACATTAAAGTATATTTTTATATGATGTCAAGTTTTGTTGTATTTAATAAGAAGAGGGGACAAGTACAATATGGGTCAATTATATCAAAGGGCGTGGTCAAACGTAGCATGGGCGTGTTCAAATATATTATAGGCGTGGTTTCTGGGAAAGGGTTGGGAATAGTCATAATTCTCGGGACAATTTGGTTTTCATTCCCCAAATAAAAAATGTTGAAAATTGTGGGACACAAAATCTTATGATCTGAAAGTGCTCATGCATGAGTGGTATGTTGAGTTAAGAGATATCCTACCACATTTCCTAGTTAGACGTTACAGCCTTCGGTTAATTTACGAAACGTTCAAATGAAGTTGTAAGTGCGCACTGCGCACCCTCTCTCGATTCATCATTATTGCGACACAACGAGATGGAGGCTGATGTAGTTTGGCGACTCTTTGGCAGGTATTTCCGTTTAAAGATGATGCTGATATTGCCTTTTCGAATGAGGACAAGTTCGAAACTTTTGCCAAGTTCTAGTCCAGCACTTGAACGATCCGAAGTGATATCCCCTTCAACTTTCTGCAACTGCGATGAAGCGCCGAAAACAACGTGTTCTATGCAAATGTTGCATTCGTGGCCGCGAGCTCACTTCCATTCTAAAATGCGTTTCGATCGATAAAAAACAAAACTGGTAACCCTGAGTAAAAGACGGAGAAACACATATTAACCGCGGAAGCAATTAGAAAATATAGCTTAGAGACCTCTGTTTAATGGTAAAAAGTTATGTGTTCCAATATCTGAAGAAGTGTTTTTTTAGTAATGATAGTAAAAGTCGAAATGGATATTAGTTTCAATTACTTACTATTAGAAATAGTAGATTTTCTGATTGGATGTAACTCGTTAACATATAACGCGCAGGGCATTTATATGCCGCAATCAGTACAATGATTGTTAGGAAAACGAATGAGCGAGCAGGGATGCATCACAGTTTAGAGTTACTATTAATGAAGTTTGTGTCCGGCTTCATCAACAATGTGTAGTTTCAAAACGTGTATTTTTCATTTTACGGAGGTAATAGTAGATTTTGGATAATTAAAATCGATGGGAAAAAATGAGAAAAAAGGTAGTTTGTGGTAATGAAGGTTTCCTGTTATTTTCTTTTGACTGGTTCATCGCGTCTCGCAAAATAGGTCAGTATATTGAATGAGATCGTTGGGAGGTCGCTGGGAAAATACTCGAAGCTGAGTATCGCCCGAAATTGAATCATTGTATGGTATAAAAAAGTGGGCGGTTCAATTTTTAGCTGAAGCTGATTGAATTTGCTAGAAATGTATTGAATAGAAATGCACGATTCAAGATATTTAATTAGTTATAGGATCAGAATATTGGTAGAATTTCCAGGAGTAATATTATCAATTTTGGAGATTCCCAGGGTGGAATTGGGCCGTAAACCGATGCGACAAGTTGTCGCTTTGGAGTAATATTTTGGGTTCGAGCGTGAAAGGGGTCAAGCTAATGGTTCATGGCGAAACATAGTAATCCATGCGATTCCCGTGGTGGCTAGTGGTGCACCTAGTTTGAACATAATGTACGGTCAAATTAACTAAGCGGCCGTTCGTATATACAAGGTGATTTATAGATTATAACTTCATTGTAAATGTAGAGTATACACGCCAGTAGAGAGGGCCCTCTCTCATTGGACATTAAATTCATGGTGGGAAGTTTCGTACCCTAGACTCGACTGAGCTACGTAACACCCATTGAAAACCGGAAGGAAAGGCGATAAATAATGCTTATTTAATGTTTATGATGCAACGAGTTTAAATCCGACATGACTAATGAATTATTAACAGCAATTAGGGAATAATTTAAAATTATTAAAATACAACTAATGTTCATTAAAATTTTACTAATTGATGTAGAAGAAAGCCAAGATGTCAATTTTTGATCCAAAAGTGTATCCATCATTGATCCTTTTTGGATATCAAAATTTGACACTTTGGGTTTTAGTGTGAAAATATATATGAATGCGACCACTTCACGATTATTATATAACATTAGAATTATGATGTGGGTATCAATTTTTAAATAAACTAATTTAGAAGTATGTATTGTTTAATCCATTGTCGGAAAGATTGATTGAGAATGTCCCGTAAATTTTCTGAATCGCACTTGAATTCAACTGGTTACTTCGGGAGAAGTAATTAGTGGAGGTGATTGCAGAAAATCCCTAGGATCTACCCCGCTCTTTCTTGTTACTTGTTTTTGTAACTTGTAACTTGTTACTTGTTATTTGTTACATGTTGGCGAATAGACGCGTACACTTGTATTAGAGGAGAAAAAAGTGAAACGCGGAGGTGAATGTTGGGTAGCTGAGATTAAGCGAGGAGAAAGAGAACGTCATTCCCTCTGCGAAACTTCTTGTTCTTTTTTCACAGTTGTCTTCCATGAATCGCTCCACTACTGTAGGAAAGGAATTAATACGTTTGACGTTCCTTCTCTGACTAGTGATTAATTGAGACTTCTTCTCGAGGAAAATTATGCATGAAAAAATCTCTAATGAAAGAGACTAATTGTCTGAAGAAAAAAAAATTGTACTCTATTGTAAGGTGCAAGTAATTTTTCATGATTGAGTAGTCGTTCATTTATATTTATTTGTTAGGAGTTATAATTAATTAATAAAAGTCTCTAAAATAGTTTTTGGATTGATGCGGTTTTGAGATCTAATTAATTATCAAAATCTTCTGTTCTTTGAGCCGTTTTCCCATTAGTGTCGACAAGTTTTCGCACGTTCAAGCTCTGAATATCACGAATACGATGAATATTTCATAGCAGTGTTTTCCCTTCTCCAATTGCTTAACGTTAGACCGTCATTTGGGGTTTCTTCCTTTCACTTGACACGATAAAATGTGTGGAAAATAGTTCCAAGCGATACCAAGTTTCTACGATACTTTAGACGCGTGAATCAAAGGAATCTCAAGAATGAAAAACGAGGACGGTCACGAGAGCTACCTATAACGTTCGACAATTTATCCAGTTTAATTGCCAGTTTGGTCTGATAAATTAATTGTGTGGGTCAGAAGGTGGATAGAAACGATCGACCATTCTCTGCTTGGAGAATTGTATTGGCTTCACACTGATATTAAGATAACGGCTAATTCTCCACAAGGATTTTTCGTAACGATTCATCAGGAAGATTACAGTTTTCTCTGCCCAGATATATCAATTCTTTTTTCATTCAAAAAAAGAGAAAATGAATTTCTGCACAATTTGAGTGTCTTCAAATTCCACAAATGAATTTTCAATCCCCTTTAAATTGCGAAATTTGAAGAATTGATATTGGAATTCGCTCTAATAGGATTAAAACTGCTTTAAATCCATATTGCTAGGTCAGAAACAAAGTCCAATTTAACACACTGAAATCCAGCTTCGGCAAAAAATTAAAATAGAACAATACATTTCTCATCTATCGGAATGACAGCATAGAACCTAAAAAGATTTTTTTTTGCTTTGTTGCTGGCGTTTTTCCCATCATAGAGTAGGCATCTCGACACCATCATTTGTGCCCGCATTGTCAAATGGAATCGAAGAGTGAGAGCTAGAATGAGAAAGAGAGGAAGTGAGAGGATCAGGGAGAGAGTGGGAGGAGGCCTTTAGAATTTGAATTACCTGTAGAGGACGTAATTGTATTATTTGCAGTCGCTGTGGGTCGCATTACGTAAATGTACAGGTACTTTAAATTCATTGCGGGTTAAACGTTAAATAGACGTCGCTCCTTCGTTCGTTTTTCGACCGAATTGAAATTTATTCACTAAAGCCCCTTTGACTTCGTTCAACGCTGTCAGTCTCATCCTTGTTTTGTCGTTATTCCTCCCTGAAATTATTTGAAAATCCTTATCTAGCATTGCAGTCATTCTCTTTGCAAATTTTCTTTTAAAATGCTATTACATAAATATTTGAGTACAATCTAATCAGAATAAGGGATAATTGAAATTATAGGGCGTGGTCAAGCGTAGAACACGGGCGTGGCTTCAAAAGGCGTGGCCAATGGGGATATTGGGCGTGGTTAAAAGTAGGGTAGGCGTGGCTATTGTTATTATATATAGATATATAAAAAGTTCTTAGCCACACACTGAGAAATGAATGCTCGGGAATCAATAAATATACAATTGAATCAATAATCTTAGTTCAAAAGCAGATCTTTTATTGGTTCAAACAATAAAATAGCCGATAAAACAAGAATTACTCATTTCGGTTCAATTGTGATCCTATAAATTCTACATTTTTTTCCCAGTGCAGAAGAGGGATGGAGGAAAGAAGATGTAATGAACAAAAGTATAAAGCTAGCAAGAGCTTTAAATTAGAATTCCACCGCGACCGACGGATCAGTCGTCGAAATATGCCGATTTGCCGATTTGTCACGTCACCTTAATATAAAATAAACGAAGAGGAAGATCCCTCTATTTTTCACTCTTTATCTCCTCCAATCGAGATATTTTTCCTTCCTTCATGGTGTGCTGCTTTTCACTATTTCCAGCATCGTGAATATCCAGACAAATGAGCCCCGTGTTTGCTTCCAATGCATTGTAATAATGGATATTAATTCGGTTAAAATTGGCTGTTGACAAGCCAATATAATCGACGATCAGGCCGATGGCTTCACGGATGTTGATGGATCGTTTTGTTCGGTGGTGTTATGATGACCGAATCTACAATCACTATGGCCTGCTATGATCCATACATGACAGATCATTAATTGCCTTATGCTTCTGACTTGATCGCTCGATAATCAGGCTAAATATCGAGCAATTTATTTACCATATTTAAATAATTTAATTATTCTTCTGATTAAGAGACTCTCAACTCGCCAAGAAACTTTCTTTACTTTGGATTTTTCTTGTGTTTAAAGTTATATGAAATTCCTTTATAATTCTTCATTTTTTGCGTTACTTTTCAACTCAGCTGGTAAACGTTTCGTTCGTAATTCAGTCCACTTTCGCTACGATGCTTTTGAAGTAATTTAGTTATCGGTAGGCAAACGTTTCAACGTTCCATTAGAGGCAGCATCATTGCAGAAGAAAATCGATTAGATGGGTTTATAACACGTTCGACTCGCGAAAGACCGTTGAATTGCTCGCGATAAATCCCCTCGGGGGAAGTAAAGCCGTCGAGTTTGGAGTTGGCTACCGTAAAGGGAAAATAAAAAGGCCAGATACGGACCTCTAAAAACCGCACCGAGAAAACTCAAACACTAAACCAACAATATACACATCTGCTCCACCGTTTACATTAAATATTTTGCGTTTATACTGCCCATCTCCGCTTCCACGGTGTACCTTGCTTTATCGCCCTAGCCGGGTAACAATTGTAAATATCGTACTTATATCTCAACACACCGAAATACACGCATATATGCCTTTTTGACGGATAACCCGGATTTTACATTCAATAGTAGTCCAACCATGTGGAGTGATACTATTATGAGTTTCCCGCGCGCGTTATTAGGGATTTAAGATCGCCAAAGACTCAAGGGAAAAATCCAATTTCCCGGGAAAATAGATTTGACACCATCGGAATAAAAGATGTATTTCCACGCATGCATTTCCTATTCGATGCAAGAAGCCCATTCATTTTAAAGCCGCGGAATTCAAAACAATTCACACACATCGGAGAGGTATTCATTTCCTTGGGATAGGAAGTGAAGACGAATACGCGACTCTCCTTTTAAGAAAATCAAATCCGAATTCCTTGCCACGGTAACGGTGAATACGTAAAAGCCGGTATAAATAAAACGACCACTCTAAGGCCTTCAACGATTTTAGGAAAGTACATAAGTAGGTATAGACTTGTGCACTCGAGGCACGTACTGGCCCGATCTCCCAAAAATTCTATCCTTTGGCTTCCAAGCTGCGAACCACCTACTTCCATCCAACAGTAACCTTCCTTTACTACTCCTAGTCATACCCTACTTCTCAGCGCTACTCGGAATCGAGCAATTCGGAATAAACTACACCTACCCCCGGTGAAATAAGGTCGCGAGATCCGGCGGAACGAATGCTGCGGAAATTATGCCGCCCATCAGGCCAGCGTGGCTTAGCCTCGTTATTAAAGGTCCCGGGATTCGAAAGTTAAATCGAAAATTCATCAGTGCTTCAATTCATATTCTAAATTTCAATCATTTTCTTGCAATATCTGACGATTTTTACTTTATTTTTACTGCTCTGAAGACTCATTCTTGAGAATTATTTCCTCTCATGCTATATAATAATATCTGTTTTTATAAACTCTTATATATTTGAGTTTTTAAATAAAAAATTGCCTCCAATGATGACACCTGCAACTTTCTTTGCAATGTACACTTGTACAGCCATTATTATCGAACTATCAACTGTATAGTTTGCCACGAACCCATAGTGAATATTGGGTTTTGTTTATTTTCCAAATTCGTATAATTGCCTATTTGAACGGTATCAGGGAAAATTAAATTTTGAACAAGTGTCCACAGCACGTAATATATACATTTATATGTAACGTTCCACCGTGTGTACGAGGAAGAGAAAATTAAAACTTTAACGAAGTTGAAAACAATTGGTAACCGATGCAATCACCGCGTGTCTAATTTTAAATAGATTTATGAAGCATGTTCCTGTTACAGGTATATTGTTTAAAAAAAGTTTTTTCACTAAAACTTTCGCATTGTCAATTTTATACCGACATTTTTCGCTATCAGCATATTTTTTTATATTTTTAATCGAGCTAATTGAAACATTTTTTTAATCGCATTCCAGAGATCTTTGTCAGTTTTTTTATCTTCAGTGTATTAAATACTTTAGTAAAATTGCATAATTGGAAAAGTTGATTGAATGGAACTATAAATCATAAACCTAAATTAATAATGAATATATAAAAGCTGTTACGATTGAATGAACTACAATAACCAATATATCCCCTTCTTTGGTCGCTGGATTCAAACAAGGGGAAATATCGGCTTTCTCATACATCCAAATGGAAATATATGGTAAATAATTTAAATTGGAAAGATGTTTGTAAACTAGAAATGTAAATCACGCCCACAAATACCTTCATAAGTCTACACTTTATGTGTGACATACAGTGCTTTTCAAATTGCAATGCGCTTCAAATTTTTCCATTCATTGACAAATTGTTTCAAAGTCTTGCAAAACCAGTCTTTAAAAAACTATTGAACTATTATATTTTGCAGAATCCCGTTCTCATTTCTCATATTTCGTGAATTTCAAATAACATCTGGTCTCGAGAATCACGAACTCGTAGTCTGAATTCGAGAGTTTATGAAAACACTGTATTACGTAAACTTCATGAACCCGCGAGATGTGTTTCTTGGCTAAGAGAGACCTTTCCCTTACTAAAATTATTCCAAGGGAGACTTTACTGTATTTACTGAACTCGAATACCCTCAAATTTGATTCAAGCCATCGAACTCTTTCCCCACTCACGAAATTATATATTTTCAGTTGTAAAGCACGTATGTTTTAGTGAAATAATCCCAGCATAATAGGATTAATAATCAGTCTTCTATGAGGGCTAATTTATTAATCGCAGTATTCATTGATTAATTAATTACCTCTATACGACAAGTAGAACGAAGCATGTTTCAAACAACCTCTATTATTCACTACATCATAGGTGGTGAACCCACCAATGTACACTCTGTTTAAAAACTTTAATTAAAAAACTTTTTTTCGAACCAGTTCTCTCTCATGAATTACAGATTTTTTTTAAATATTATAATGGCGCCCCTAAAGCGGAAACTGATTTTAATCTGTAATAAAGAATCTCGATAAGTTTCTCTGAGTGAAATACGATCAATTTTCGGGGAGTTTAACAAGTTTGAAATTGAAAGAAAAGCATATATTATTATAACAAAGCCGAGAAAGTTGGAGAGACCAATTTATGAAGTCAATTTTAATCGCTGCTGAAGACTTTAATCTAGTCATTAGCTTTCAAAAGGTCATAATGATTAAAATCCGAAGCCTGTCCGCCACGGGCTCTTTAAACCAAGTTTCGCATATAGAGACGGGTAGATCTTTGTGCACCTGCAATTAACGCCATCAGATTGCTCGTAAGTCGGAAGACTCTCGAGTTATGGTGTATTCAGAATTCTGAGCCGACATGTGAAGGTGAACTGTCGAGAGCTCTTTAAAAGATTAAAAAAAGCATCACCTTAACTTGAGAGAAATTAATTGCTGGTTTTATTACTTTCGCCACTTATCTCGTTTTATCAGTTTAGCTCGTTTTTATGTTGACACCCTACTTTATTTACCTGTAATGTATACATTCACAGTTTCTTAATTGGGACATATTTTTAACATATTTAGTATCGAATCTCCGGTAAGAAAGTGGCAAAGTGGTGAATAATTAATTTTGTTATTGTTACGTTCTGTCATCCAAGAATTCACGAATACACGTCCAAGAATTTAATGCCAGTTAGGAGTGGAAGACAAATAAGTTAGCCTTTATTATTCTACATTATTCTGTTCTGAAATACTTGAAATTTTTAAGGAATGAAATATTTAATATAAATCATAATCTTCAAAATGCGTTTAATTCTTCTTATGGGCGTGTTTGTATTACAATGTATTACAATCTTACATCGGCCAGAACAAAATTACACTGGTGCCTTAAAACATTTTGTTAAAGGTAGTTACAAGAACCCATCTTTCTCCGACTTGCAACACTTCTTCCGCCTTCCGCCTTTTCACATCCCTTTCATTTTCTCTCTCTGCTCTCAGTTTCTATCTCGTAGCTCTTCTACCTCTACTACAAACTTGGCGACCATGCTCTTAAAGAACACGGTGATTCATCGGATGCTATTATGGGGTAATGTACTCGCTGGTGAAAAATGGTATGGGACAGGTAAAGCGAAATAGCAATGCCCGCTTTTGCGTTGGAAACGAAAAAGTGAAAAAAACCATTTTTTAAAGTATAGAGGGGTAAAAGAGAGACATAAAATTTTCATAACGAAGACAGTCTTCTTTTATTTTCCTTTATCTTTTCTTGATCTTTTTTTCCTTTTTTTCTTTTTACCACCCCTCGGTAAAATTGTCAAGTGCGACTCTCGGCGAGAAGAGGTAGTAGAAAAGCTCGGAACAACAGGAGATGAAGTGATAGAGAAAGTAAGAGTGACTGAGACATGGGAAACTAAGAGAGCCATAAGAAGCTGCTGTATCAGACCCTCTAAAGAAGCCAGGATAATACAGTGACAAAGAAAAATAACATGTTTCCCACAATGCACTAAACTCTAATTTTAAAACAAAGCATTTCTATTTAAGGATGCTCCTCATTTTTTAATTATCCTTTAGTTAATTAATATTTTATTTTAACAAGCCTCTCTTCTTTATAAACAGTTCGTTGATTATCAGAAATATTTTTTCTGACTATATTTGATCTCAGAATTTGCTCGGATTTCTACAAGGAACAAAAAC
The DNA here is from genome assembly GCA_032275145.1 of Synergus laeviventris. Taxonomy (NCBI): domain Eukaryota; kingdom Metazoa; phylum Arthropoda; class Insecta; order Hymenoptera; family Cynipidae; genus Synergus; species Synergus laeviventris. Next base: position 11,999,599 of record JAUESI010000038.1, on the reverse strand, counting down.
TGAATTCATGTGTGCAAAATTTACTAGAAATATCCATCTCTCTTTTCAAACAAAATACATCGACTTCCATTACACTATTCTCTGTCCCTAATGATTTCATGTACCATTGATCAAAGAACTTTCCTGAATCCTCCAGAATTTTTTCACCAATGGAACTTCTGTCAACGTTTCTTCATTGAAAGGAGTTCAATTGAAACTTCGCTTCCTTTCACAAAGTCAACCTCGAACGCAGTGCGTATTTAAGCTTGCGTATCTAAGCAAAAAGGAAAGATGGGGAAAAAGAGACTGATAAAAATAGCAAAGCCTTTGAAAGTTGGGAAGCGGATAGCTTTTTCATTGGTGGAGTCGGTTCTTCTCCAATCCTCGAATAAGCAATTTGTTTTTGTTTTTTTTTTCCTGGATCGGTCTCCGAAGCGAGTAAATCTTTTGCGGTCAAGAACGAAAATTCTCTCCGCTTTTCGTCTGTCTCGTTCTATATTTTTTGTTGCTTCTCCTTCTTAAAAAGAATGCTTGGCGTTATTCGAGCATATTGAAGAAAATCTGGCTTGCTCCAGATCTTTTAAAACGGGGTTAAAGTTCGAGCATCGAAGGAATTGAGTAAAGAATAAAATTGTAAGGGTCGTTGCCGTTCTGGACGTTGAAAATGTCGAAAGAGGTTATTACGACCCTGTCGTCTCGACTACTACACAACTAGAAAAAAGTAGCTTGTTCGGATTTATGTCGACTCACATTTTCATCGAAAACGAATGCATCTATTACTCCCCGGAACCATTCTCCTAAAATCCTTTTCAACCCTTATTGACTAGGTATAAATTCACTTTAAAGAGGATTTTTATTTTTTCAAAATAAAGGGGACGATCATTTTTGTGAATTTTTATAATTCGAGAAATTTTCGATGAAGTAAGTTCCAAACGTAATCAAAGAAAAATTGCTTGCAGACAAGGCAATTTCGGATCTGGAATGATATTGAATATCAAAGAGGTTGCAACCTCAGCATGCAAATATCTAGTATTTACTGTATTAATGGAAATGTCCATGTTTCGAATATGCAAATTCGTAAAGCGAACCATGGCTACTCAAGAAATCAAGCCAATATATTTTCATTAACTTCGTAAATATTCATATATTAAAATTAGTATATATTAAATACTGAATATTAAACAAACAATAGTTAAAGTGAACTTGAGTCAACTAGATGTTTCCTCTCTATTCTGTTAGTACGAAACGCAAGCTAAGCTTCCGATTTAGGGCTCTAAAAACTTTTGCCCGAGTTCTCTTGCTGCTTCCGATCGGAAGAGTTACGTACCTCGTTCATTGTTGTGGTTGATTATCCGTACCTATAGATATATACATTATACATATCCATTATCTCCTAATTCGGATTTCGATATTCAATTGTATTATAACAGCTCTTAATCATTGCAATTAAAAATAATGGTTAATTATTAATCTTCCTGCTGAGAATAAATATATTTTTAAATTCTCATATATTAATTTACAGTCTTGACTATACTGCTTTTTATTATCTCTTTATGTTCGCCAATAAAGATTTGCAAAATGCCGTCAGTTTTGCAAGTTCAAACGTGAAAGAAGAACTTAATTTTCAAAAGTGCTTTCAAAGGCATACCTGCAACAAAGTATATTATAATAATATGAAATTCAAACGCATATTCCCGTGCTTTAAAAACAACGAATGTGATGTTACCAGTGAAGCTAAAGAGCAAAAAGTACACAGTGAAAGTGGAAGTAAAGTTTTACAAACTATTTCTGCTATAAATGGTAATAAATTAGAATGGGTATATTATTTTAAAGTATGTCTAAACTTCCGAAATATTTTTATTCGAAGTAAAAAATTCAATTTTGTCTTTTCTGAGCATTGTAGAAGAAGGTTTGAATTTTTTTGTCACCCTTGGATTTGCGAGAGTTGTTATTTTATTACTCGGCATTCACAATGTCTGTTGCGGTTGTATGTTGCAATGTCTTTTGTTCTTTCCCTCTTGTATGAGTTTCCACATTATGCCCGAAACTGAAGGAAAAAGCTTTGAAGAAATCCAAAAGTTACTTGCGGCGAAACTGGCGAGTATTGATAATAAAAGGATGGAAAAATATTGTAGGATGGAAACGTGTATTGTAATCTGAAGGATAAATAATAAATCCGTTTTATTTTCAGGAATTTGAGTAAATCTCAATTGTGAAATATACTGCATTTAAAAGAAATAAAGATAGAGAGTCTTTTGATCGAATATATAAGAATACTCTTCTTTTGCATAGTCGTATGAATATTTTATACATTAGAAGACCGCTTTCCTTAAATCATTTCTATCGTCGTGTGGAAGGCCTCACCTGCACTTCCTTTGAGCACCCATTTGTTCGTGGAAGTTTCATACGCCTCCTCCGCTCCTTGTGGATGGACTTGCATTTAGCCTTTGTTACTGAGCGTACATTCCGTAAAGAATTCCGTCTTTGGCTGGATACACTCCAGGTAACGCAGGACGATAGTAATTTGAAAAATAAAACGGTGGCACTTAAATGCGAATGAAATTTTACAATTTTAATTTAAAAAGCGATATTTTGAGTTCAATTGCTTGTTCTAAATTGAAATTTACAAACAGTTTAAAGCGAATAAAAGAGGTAGGATTAAAGGGAGAATCAAAGATATAACAAAGTTATTGAAAGGCGAAAGGAAGGATGAGAGAGGAAATCCTCTGAAATTTTAGAAGTGGCAGAGAGTTGAGGAAGATTGTGAATGTGGTTCGTTCCTTTGGGTTTCCATTTGCTGGAAACACTCGAAGTAAATGAAATTGCCCGCAGCACCTCTGCAGAAGCACGTACTTGCCGCGTATACATGTTTCCCGTGGGTACGCGTGTAGATATTCATTGTGCCTCTTCTCCTGGATAAAGCTGGACAAAGCACCTGAGTCAAGTCAGGAAACGTGCCTGAGTTCATTCGACGACTTCCTATCCTTTCTAATATCGAAGTTAAACGTTTGATTTTCGTCTTTGCTCTCTTGTTGCCACAAACAGTTTAGTCGAAATTAACCTCCTTCTTAAAAAATACTGTCATTTATTTTAAAGTATTAAGCATTTTTATTACTTTGACATGGTTTTATCAGGTTTTACAACTTCCCACTTCTTCCTTTAATTTGAGCCCTCTTGGTGTCCCTCCTATCATATATATAAAATGCGAATGGACCAAGGATGTTCGTAACGGTCGTTTATGTCGCTAGACGCTCGTTTGGTCCCCGATCTGAGATTTTCCCTCTTTTAGTTTTACTTTTTAGTCTACTATTTCCTTTCCATTGCGATTCCGCGTGAATACAACGGCGCCTCAACCCATTCTTTCTTCGTGAGCCAAGATTTAGCGATCGAGAGCCACTGAATTTTCATGGGTACTTTGTAACAATGAACATTCGCTCTGCTCTGAGGAATACGGTACCTAAAGTCGTATAAATGGTACGGTCATGGGACCTATAATAATTGTCCTTACTCTCACATTTTTCCAAGCAGACGCTGATAAGTTACCAGGGTGGCGACTTGATCGGGAAACGGGGAAATGACTAGGAATTTTATTGACCAGAAAAAACCGGGAAATAACTTCGAAGTTGAAATCGTTCGCTGAATCGCCACCCTAGTTACGCTAGAATAATTTTTTAAGTTTTCATCCGTGTCACCTTCATAAGGGTCAGTGAGTTTCGAGTGCATATATCTATCTCTCGGTTTTCCTTTTACCTACTTCTCGCATTTAAACTTTGATATTTAAATTTCACGAATTTCAATCAGGAGAATCTTCAAAATTAGACAAGTAATTTATGATAATTTATTTCAACAATCATCAACAATGGTTTTCATAGGAAAACCGTATCGTGTCGGTTTGAGTGGAAAGAAACATATATTGCACTGGTGAAAGCTTCTTTCATAATATTTAACAATTGTTAATATACTGAATAATTTAATCCCCTCTAGGTATTGTTAGCATTAGGTAACAATGCTATCATAAACAGTGATGTATAATAAAACTTTTGTGGAAAACTGGATGCTGACTTTTAAAAGTAGAGTTTTATTAGAAAATTGTTTAAGTTAATATACAATTATACATATAATACCTCACATGCAGAGTGATGCTCTCGATGATAAAAATATATTGCGTGCGTGGTAATCATAAATATTTTATATTTTCCAGTGAATATGAGATTTTAGTTCAACAATAATATAACACCAATAGCGAATGCAATATAATGATCTCTGGAAAATACAAACTCCCGGGTAACCTTACAAATTATCAAATATCCGCCTTCATTGTGTTTGAATTTCAACTCCATTTTTTCGGTTTGTGCAAATCTTTAAATAATTCCAATTAAAGATTGTTATTATTTTTAGATAATTGAACAAATTATACTGGAAATACATTTTCAGATTTTAATTTCCGGGAAATTAATTGATCTCTCATGTAAAATAAATCCCTGTTCTGATATTTATAATATTCGTCATATTAAATAAATCATTTTTAAAAATATACATAATAAATGCAGTCAAAGTTTTCGGAAACTTTCATGTGAGCTGTATTTATTTCATGATGAAACTTCGGTGCAGAACAAAATTTGGAGTCAATATACTTATAACTGTATAAATCAATCTATTATTACAAATTTACACCCAGTGCTGTCCTCTCAACGATAAATAACTGTAGTTTTATTGTTGTTCAGAAATGTCTTACTTATATTGCACTCCGAAAGCACATTCGTGTACCGTACAAGTTAGGCCATTAAATGCATGCCCATAAATCTACAAATCGGTGAAAGTATTTACTGAACATGAAACTAATAAAATATTGATGGAATGTGTGCACTTCTGTATTTAATATACGGATATTGCTTTCAATAGTCATGATACGTTATTGACGTATTTCAATAATAAATGGTTCATAAACGCAAAGTGCCAATAACACTATGGTTATAAACAAATTCAGTTAGAGATACTACAGGAAACTGAGCTTCAACAATTAGTCGTTTAGGTACACTAATCGAAAATACAATGTTCACATATTGCAGTTAAAGTTATTTACATATATTCCAATAAATTGAATTGAAGAATGTTCGAGATATATATATGTATATTGATTTTCCGAAGTGAAAAGATATATATCATATATACTTAGAAAATATAATAAAAGTCTTTTGAAGCAAGTCTGGATGAAAGCAGATGCATTTGTGCGGTTGGCGCGATGCTGAGATATACAGAAAAACAGTATTGAGCGTTCCTTTAGTCACTTATGCACTCTATTCAATCGAGAAACTTATTTCCCTTACAAGACCGAGCAAAATTTGAAACTGGAAGAAATTTCGCCTTCTGACACATAACAACCTTTATTCGTACATCGGCACGGACACATTCGTCGCGAAACTTATACATTTGGCAAGAACCATGAACGAGCAGTCGCACGTGCTATCATGCTGCATAACATACTATCAAGTAGAATCAAATTTTCCGTTTTTTCATCCCCTTTCTAACTCGATTCCTGCTGATTCGATAGTTTGGCACGCTTCCCTTCCCACCCTTCATTTCATGTGGAATCGAGCCATTTTTCACTCGAGCTCAACAGCAGAAAATTCGTATAATCTTTATTAACAGAGTTAATATATATATATATATATACAGGATGTCAATGAAAATAGAAACTGATATATATTAATAATACGATATTTCTGCTAATGATGTCAGGGAAATTGAAAAATTGAATCTTGTGGCCTCCCTGAATTTACAATGAAATCTCAAAGGGCATTGAACACAAAAAAGGACAATGTATAATCTTTCCAGCTAAGAAACGTGTTAGAAATTTTACCTATAATTTATGTAACAACACCGGGTAAGCATATAATTAGACCGCGGAATTGCTCATTAGACTTAGAAAACTATTGATAGGAACTTGGGGATTCGTGGCATCTGCTTTATTTCATTTATATGCATCACTTCACAACTTCATGCATCCTTCAACCCTCTGTGATATGTTACGTCTCGTGAAAGTTTCAACATAGGCGACAGAACCACGTAAATCTCGTGCTGCATAGAGTCACGACTGTCGACGGAAACGACGACGGACGTTCGTGCCTTCATTTAAAACTTAACCGTCAGTCGTTTGCCAGCCTGTTAAATCTTCCCTCAGAAAACTATATAGTTTACTTCATTTTCCATTTGTGTTATTTATATTAAAAATCCAGCTTTTGTCCCCTAGAAAGTAGTTTTTTCTTTTCTCTTCTTGTCCTTTCTTTATTTCGTCCTTTGTTTTATATGAACATCATTTGGATTTAATGTTGACCTCCCTCACATCGTGAAGTCACTTTGGTCACTATGTTTTCCTTCACCTACAACCACGTGTAGAACGGGCTCGAGTGCAACATTTTTTGTGACACAATTAACTTGGTTATTACGTCAAAGTGAAATCAAGACCATTGTATAATAATATATTGACGCCACCGTCTGCTGCTTGTTGTAGTTCACCGACAACGAGTAACGGAAATCGTAACTTTCACTATCCTTGGCATTTGCAACTGAGATACGCTAACAACATAATCGGGCCTTGAATATCGGACCTTGAACACGAATTTAGAATCCAAACGTGGAGGCTTCCGATTGCTCTCACTTCGTTATTCGCGTCTGCAAGGGGCGCATCAATATTCCCGAAATTCAAATATTATTTTTAATTCCAAATATTATTTTTAAATGATTTCATCCCCGTGTTTTACGGAACTCCAATTTTCACAGTTTTCACAATTATCTTCACCTCCAATATTGATTAGTCAAATAAAGTGCATTGAAATCCTGCCGATAAATCGAAGAGAATTATATAAATATATTTTCCAAATATATGCATAATGTATAGCATGTACATTGTACAATGTACATGCATGAAATTCCATAGTTCATTACAAAGGTATGCGCCCTTAAACATATATAAACGAAAGCTAATTGGACTTTCTTTCTTCGCATTCACGCTGTGAATTTTCATTGGTTCAATTTACGAGCGATAAGGGATATAGAGAAATACTCTCGAAACTATAAATTCATGCGTGGACCGTGAAATGCTTGCTGTAATAATAGAATCATAGATGCGTCAGATTTATTGCAATTTATATAGCAGCTTTTACGACATGTGATATTGTTACAGTTTCTCAACGTATATATCTTTTTATTTCCGCTTTTCGGCGTTGCACTTACGCTGAGAAAAAAATATTGTCTTTCCTGAATTTTACGACATCTCCGCTATTTCATATCGTCCTTCCGGAAATTGATATTATTGAAAATCCTTGAAAATTTACGAGTCAACCCGAGATTTTCTCTTTGAAACATTCTGACAAGACGTTCGAAGGGCAGGGGTTGGTCTCTTATTTATTACTTTGCAAGATATGTGAAAGTAATTTTTGCTAAGTCAGTCTTTGAAATTTCTGTTAAAACGAAAAAAGGTGTTTTTTAGAACTGCAGATAAAACCTTTTATTTATGACGTCGAATGATTTTTGATGTATTGGTTTTATTTTTATTTTTACCTTGTTACTTTTGTACATTTCGCACACAAAGAAAAAGTTCCAAATATAACATCAAAAGCTGCTGAAAACTATGAAGATTTTTTTTACCCCAGAAGTATAATTGCTTTGTTATTTACGTTTTGTGAATCAAGTTTCAAACGGATTAAAAACTTTCATGTGTGTTTTCACATTGCTGTTTGCAACTTTTATGTAAAAACGAAAATCCAAATATTTTTAAATCCGTTTGTAAATCGTTTTCTATTGCTTAAATGGGGATAAAACAATACAATAAATGCTCATATATTCGACTGAGTGTGCCTACAACCCCCGATTGGATATGATGATGAAAACTTTTTTGGTATTCATCATTTGCTAGATCTTTTTTTTGCAGTCCGGGTAAAATCGAATTTTCTGTACTTATTCATATATTTAGAGAGAATGAATATTAGAAAGGAGACCCATTATCTGATGCAGATCATTTCCCATGGAAATAACAAGGAGCTCATTAGTTGCTCAGCGGCGCCTTAGCTACTTTATTCATAATGCCTAGTTTCAAGACTGTTTGCGATTAATGAAGAGTGACGAGGAGAGAAGTATAAAGCCTCTTTGATGTCTTCATCGAGAATATCCCTTTGTGTACTCTGGCGCAACGAGAGCACGTTATGTCTTCCAATATAACTGACAATACTTGAGCGTATTTATGTTATAAACGAGAGGTTGATATATCGTAATCCCTTTTTGCAATAGCGTAGAAAACGTGGCTGCACCCTTTGATTCGACTCGCGAGAGATCTTCCACGGGTACGTTCTGAAATTTTCATTGGATTCTCCTCCAGGTCGTTGCACGGTTATCGCCCGGTAGCTCAAGATGCAGCGGTAAAAACATTTCCAGAATTTTTCGCCCGTCTGCTTCTGTAGGGAGAGAAATTCCTGAAAATTCCTCTTTCCAGGAAAATGAAGTAACATAAGTTCCTGGGAGTAAAGCGTCTTTTCCTTTCTTAATAATTCATAAGAACATTTATTTTGGCAAGGTAGACTTTCCTTATATATTTTAGCTGTTGCAACTTGTTTAAAAATCATTTCTTGAAGAAGTATAAAGTTTGATACGTATAATTAATACATATACCAATGTCAAGATTGGTAGATTTGTCAAAGCGAGTGACAATGGCGGACTGTCATCTAGGCATACCTGAATAGAAACGTGACACGCAAGTGGTGGAGTCATTGATATATTCAAATGCAAATCGTGCAACGAACTCGAGAGAGTCACTTCTGAACGAAATTTATGCAATACACCGCAAGCAACTGCATTTGCCGAGGAACATTTCTCTCACTTCCGTGCCGAAAGATTACACGTTTCTTTGGAAACGTGTCTCTAGCTGCGGTCAAGTACTGCCTAATACCTCTACTTATAGCGGAAATAAGTAAATGCCGCAAAACATGCAGCTAAGATAATTATTATCTATTTGCGAGAAATGTATGTTT
>JAUESI010000038.1:11967242-11981650 GCA_032275145.1 Synergus laeviventris | reverse complement strand
AATAAAATATAATTTCTTCCTATTGTTATCGTTTTAAATTCAAATAAAAGACGAAATTTGTCAAGGATTTTAATTAATTTCAAAAAATTTGAAAGTATTTTGAGCGACTTTAAATGATTTAAAAAAATTAATTACTTCAATTTTTTAAATTAAAGTTCAATATAGTTAGAAATGCAGTTTCAAGAGATTTCAAGTAAAATTGGTTCAACAATTCAGTGTAGAGCTCTCTTTTACCAACCGTCTGCAATTGCTGTTTCTCAAACTCTCAAAGTGCACAGCTTGACACTTTTTAGTTTTTTACCTACTCGACGTTTAAAAAAAAGAAAAGAACCTCCTCTTGTCTTTTTTTTTCTTCCTTTTTTTTCGTATGGTAAAGGAGGAAAGAAGAACCTTTCAATTATCGTTTGCTCAGTTTACAATCTGTCGTGGGTGTGTTATTCACTAATTACACGTTTTCCCTTGTTACAGGTAAGGTACGACAAGCCTCTGACAAATATGGTTCATGTACAAAGAAACTTCTCCACAATTCCAGGGAAGGTAAAGAATATTAAAACCAAATGCCATAGGCGATTACTAACCATCAGTCACCCAAAGTTGCTTAACTGAATTGCATCTGCAAATTAAATAAACGTCAACTTTCATTTTCTTGGTTTCAATTAGTATATTAGCCTGAATTAACAAAATCAGTTTTTTTATGAATACTTTATCATTATTAATTAATCGAAGAAAGTTCAGAAATGATTTAATAATTTTTTTCAAGATATAGATATTTTCTTTTCACTCACTATTATTTATTAAATTTTAAGAAAGATCTTATTTAAAAATGATTTTCTCTGTTTAACTTAGTTTATTTATAAACCATTATTTTATGGGTGTTATCGACTGAGTCGGAAATGGGTATAAAGTTCAGCAGCTTGTGTCGAGATGGCGCACATTTGTCGGTACTTGGAGTAAAAGTTATCGACTTGTTTGCTCGTTTTATTATTGATTGAACATTTTTGAACAGCTCGACTGATATGATATGATTATCAATTTAAAAGTGTTGGTTCCAAGTTCTAATTTCAAAACTCGATCTCTTCGTTTTACTTAATAAGTATTAAGATTAGATATTTTTTCTCTCTGTAACGCTACTCTTTTTTGAAACAGTTGCCTATTATATATAGCGAAAAAATAATTTCCTCTAATACTTTTCGCACAAAATGAAGAATACGAAATCTAATTTCAAAATTCCATCTCCTCATTAAGGGCATGTGATACTTTACCATAGGAGCTATTTAGTTTCTCCAACTGCACGCTCGCAATAATAAATTTTTTTTGTTAAACTTATTGTTCGATTTGAAAAACGAAACAGGAAATGACAACATGTTTTTTAGATTTTTAGTATCCTAAACATGGCTTTGATTCCAAGAAATCTCTTTCCTCAACTTCAGTTTATTAATTTGCATAACCGATTGTTTTATTCAACATAAATCGTCTTTTCCTCACCCCAATCGAATCGAGAGCCTCTCTTCGAAGCATATTGTTATTCAGAAGGATACTAATTCGATATCAGAACCAGCAGATGAGATTTCGTCGCTCGCTTTACGACTTCTGTGGGAATATAAATTTTCCTCGTGAATGGTATGTCCCTCAAGAAAAAGGGGGGAAGGAAGTATAGAATAGTGGAGAGGAGTGGAGGTGAACGGGGGCTGGGTGAGGGTTGAGGGGAGTTTGAAAGAATTAAAAGCATTAAATTATTAATACCCACCGGTGGGGTAAAATTGCGAGGGTCGCAAGCGCACCGAGCCAGGGGGCATCGCCCTGGGGGACTACGATGACGCTCTCCAAAGTCTGCCTTGCTCTGTGTGTAATGTGTATCTGACACGTCCTTTTCGTGCCATGTGCGCATCAGCTGTGTGTTAAATCCCAAAATTATTGTACCTCGAATCTCCACTCGTTCTGTCGATTATTTGCAGCCGACCCATTGCATACACGCTATCTTAGAGACCTAGGGCATAGGGTTTCACTAGACCTATAGCATAAATGACATAGGCACATGTTGATAGTCCATAGCACGAGCCCTAGGCATAAACGTGCGTAAAAAAATCTTTAGGGAGATAAAATTGAAAGCTTGTCTGTGTGACGAACGATTAGGCAGTAGACTCGTGCAAATGATCGATTTTCACGCTCTGCAGCAAAAGAGGACATCAGAGTTTGATGAAGATTCGAGGATAAGAATTGTGGGAATCGTTTTTAATGGGCTCTCTCTCTAGGTATAAATCAAAGCGATTATGTGTGGATTATTTTGGATTTGGAAGAGTGACCTTCAAAAAGGAGAAAATATTAGAAAATGGAAAGGTCTAAACAGTTCTGCAAATCTTCAGGTAGTTTTTACAGCGATACAGTCATCACAGGTCGTCACCGCTTAACTTTTTTTTGTCTATTGTTTCTTCTTGGAGAAAGCTTTGTAGTCTCTAAGCTAGAATCAGTGAAAAATCTTGAAAAAAGAGTCACTGAAAATCGGTGAAGTTCCACCGATTCAATTTTAGAGTTTGTTACTTTTTACAATATTTTAAAAATGGTTTAATTAAATTTTCTTCAGTTCCTTTTCTTCCTCGAGGTGCCTGATGAAAGATAACACTTGGCCTAATATCCTTTTGAAAAATATTATCCAGAACTCAAGAGAATTCAGGTTTCCTGTTTAGAGATAATGTTATGACGTTGAGACCTATATGTATTTCTTCAAAAGGCACGTACAGAACTCGACATGAGTCTCGTGAATAAAAAAAGTATTTGAAACGTACCATATAGAAATAGTGAATATAAACAAATTTCTGAAAGATTACGTGAATTCTTAGCTGCCTAATTTTTGTATTTAATTCCTGAAGTTCGCCTTATTAAAATGATTTTTATTTGATACTATCACCTCGGCCGATCTTGATAAAGACTTAAAAATTACACGGATCAGGGCATTTTAATTAGCTAGTATCAATTACGATCAATAAGTAAAACGAGTCTTTAAAAAAATGAGAGATGAAAATAAAATTTTTCATGCAAACCTGACTTTCCGGTTGTTTATTGATATCTTAACAAAAATAAGTGAAATAAAGAGGAAAAAACAAAGAGAAAAATACGAAATTGTCCTCTTATAGTGTCGTAATTTAGACTCTGCATTTTACCATGTCCTTCTCCTTCTTCGCCGGTGGGATTATTAAGTAATAAAAATAGCCTTCACGTGCCATATGCGGTGGTAAAAGTGCACCATGCCCACATGGCACCCACGTTCAGATCCTCTCAGAGGCTCATCGTCTGTATAAAAAGAAGAAAGAGAATCACAAAAAAAGGTGGGGGAGGGATGAGGACAAAACTTTATCCAAAAAAAAAAGAACAAGATAATATTTTATTTATAATCTGAGAAACTAGTATAAACCCAAGTGAAAACATCTCGGAATAGAAAAAAAAGTGTAAAGAAAAATAAAGAAAAGGGTCTCGAGTTCTTATGGAATGAAATTTCACACGAGCGATGGGGACAAGGTTAGTGGATACAAGTGAGATGGTGTCGGACAATATGAAGGGGTAGAAACGGGTGAATAAAAATCATGAAGAGGGAAGCAGAGATGAGAGTTTCAAACTGCAGAGACTGCATTCTCTATGGAGATAGTCTCATTTTCACGCTGCGGAACCGCAACCTAATTGGGACTCGGCAGTTTCTCTAGAGTTGCTGTGTTACCGAATTTCGAGAGGTCGTTATTCACTTAGGTGAATGCACATTGCACAATCCAAGCTGAAAAAAGGATTTTCTCCCAATCTGTTTTTCTAAAAAAGTTGACTTAATCAGGTTTCCTTTTTCTAAATGACTAACATTAATGGACTTCCCTTGTTAATTATTCAAATCCATTTTCAGATCTCAGGGTTTCAAACTCAACATTTCCTCGCTTCTCGCGTCATTTTTTAAATATTTCAAAACAAACTTCGTTCCAAGGAGAGAGTATATAAATAAGTTTTTCCAAAGATGTATCTACTGGCTATGAAGTTTGTCTTGGCGAGAATAGTCGTGATCCTGATTCGACGGAGCGGTTACGCGTCAACGCAAGGGTATAACGAAAGGATATTCAGCCTTGGAGCGAAAAAACGTAACGGTCATTCGCCCGCAAGGTGAAGAAAAGTTAGCCGTAGCCAGGCACTGACCGGAGCCAAGGAGACGCTTCGAGCGATCGGCGATTCCTGTCCGCTCCGACGAACCTCGGTCGACCGGCTGCCCCACCCCTGCCTCCGCCCCATCCTGGCCATTCGTTTTGCTCTTTCTTTCCTCCTTTCCTTTTCTCGCTATCACGTTCTTTCGCCAAGACCGGTCTCGGAAAACTATTCCTTATTGCAATCTTCCCAACTCCTTACGAGAAATTTCTCACTTCCACTGCGTCTCCAAAAGTCGGACTTACAATGAGTTTTTCTATTTTCATGGTTCCCATGGTTCAGTTTGTTGAATTTAAGTGAGATAAAGGTGCAGCTCCAATTTGAACTGAATGGGATAATACTTAGGATTAGGAACAGAAACTCTCTTGAATTGCATCAGTGGAAGCTCATTGATTTTCAGTGACTCTCTTTTGAAGATTTCGTTTAGTTTCGACATAAACGCCATATAAGGTGCACAGAAGAATAAACGATATATCACGCCCTGGAAAAATATTGCTTTAAAATATGAATTTATGTGTGCTCCCTTTTACATTTATATGGTTACATCTCTTTCATTAGGTGTAGAGGACACGTGTAACGGTGCTAATATATTGCAGAAGATATGGAAGCCTGCTCTATTAAAAAAATAAACCAGTAAAACGTGTTATGTAGTTTTAAAGTCTACCTCAAAATAACATGTGTACTTCTCGTTTTATCATGTCCATGCACTTTTATCCAGTCGTAATTGCGGAGTCTTGGGACAGTAAAGTAAAAAATGTGAAAAGTAAATGCAAAATGGACGTATGTAATAATAAAAGAAAATGAGAGGTTGATGCCATTGCTGGCGAGATGCTTGGACTGCTTGTACTTTAGCCACTGCTTACCAGATCACGTTGGCTCTCAACCACAAACAGCACCTTCCTTTTTTACATCTGGCCTTGGCGGGACTTTTAAACGGTCCCCCGCTATGCAACTACCGTCAAGTTGAGGTTAATACTTTCTTCTTATTCTTATTCTTCCTCTTCTTATCGAATCTACAACCCAATCAGGATCTTGTCTTCCTTCGAGCGATCCTATATTCTCTCAACTTAAAGAAGTTGCACTCACACTCACTTACATTTCTTCTACATCTTCTCCACACTATTTATATCTCTTACTCTTCTTGCAAAGGATTGTAAACATTCTCATTTTCAGATCATCATTTTTCCATCAACAAATTAACTCTTCATTCCTTAGAGTCCTATTGGAGATCGAACAATGTTGCTATCTGTAATAATATAAAAGTGTATAATCTCAAGGACCAGAGAGAAAATTTCTGGTTCTGAATTGGTCTGACAGATTTACCTTAAGTACTTTATGAACCTCGTTATGGTTATGACGGTCTCTGTCATTACTAGGATTTAGTTGTAAAAAGTTTGTATTTTTAGGATTTTTCGTTTATTTCTCTAATCCTCCAAGTAAATAAGAAACATGAATCATACGTGCCTAAATTCTATAGCACATGGATAGAGCCCTAAAGTAGACCCAAAGTTTATTGCCTCTGAACTTTCCATTAGACTTTGAGTCCCATCTTAACCTTTCTCCCTTTTCTCTTGTCACCCTCATCTTCAAGAAATGACTTCACAATTTAACCATTAATGTCACATGTTAGCTCCCACTAAGGGTCAAATTTGTACCTCCAACTTTCTGTAACCAGGTCTGGTGTAAGGAATAAATCAAAATCGTTCGCACATGCGCGGTACCAATCTATCCGTCTTCTTTTCTTTCGTGAAATTGTATGAGATGACCACTAATGCTCGGATAGTAGAAGATAGAGTGGTACCGAGCATGCGCGAACGATTTTGATTCATTCCTTTCATCTCCCCAGCGGTCACGTGACAAGAGAGATGGAGTAATATAATAGAAAAGGATAGTTCCATCTTCGGGTGCGCGCGTTTGCGCTTGAAGTAATTGCAAATTTCACCGACAGAGTGTTTTTCGTGAATTCTATCGGCTGCTTTAAATTCGGAAGCAGGAAGAGCATTCGTTCGTGGAAAATGCGATTGGTTTCTCTGACCAGTGCGGTTTTTGCAGAGAGGTTTACCTTTTTTCATGCCACTGAACGAAAAGCAAAATCGTGACTTGTTTTCGTGAGAACGTTGACGTCGCGCCAGAGTAGGGGCGCAAAATAAGATTTGCACGTAAGTCGTTTGTTTGCTCCACTCTTCGCGACAGACGCGAAGTGTTGAGAAAAAAAAGGACCAAAAGAAAAACAATGCCGAGAAAACTCAATTTCTTATTCAGCGTTAAACACATCAAGATAGTCACTCGGCATTTACTCTCCTTTTTTCCTCGCAAATTGAGCAATTTTACATTATTGACGCGTGACAAGAACGCGCATAATTTCCCATGATCGTAAACGACAAACAGAATTGACCTAGATTCACGAGTTTTATTCATCTAGTCATTTTCCCATTCATTAATAGCGCTTGACTTTTAATAACATAATATCTATAATTTTAAATGCATTATGTAATTAAAGGACTTGGTACATACTCGGAATCTTACATAAAAATTGGAAAGAGCCTTTGTAATATGTAGTAAAAACCGGCTGTTATTATTGGGCTGCAGCTTTTGAGGCCTAATTCCTTCGATGCAAAGCACTCAATCCAATTCAGTGATGAAGAGAAAAATTGAATATTCTTTACTGTTGGACTGCACAGGCCTTATGTATTTCACAATTCATCCTGCAGCGATATGCGAATTGAGACTATAAAAAAATTTTACCTGATGGGATATATGTATAATAGATATCGATTCAACAGCACTGTGGATCGTAATTAAAAAACAACGCATGGCTCCTCTACTCTACAATGCTCAGACATGGTGAATAAAGGTCAGACCTGATCGATTCTGGAAATGTAGTTTCCTCAATTTTCAGAAGCTGGTGTTTTAATTCCATTATCGGAAAATTCACTTCTTTACGAAAAGTATGTAGTAAATTATGGGAAAGGGAATATTTTATTTATAGAGACTTGAGGAAATATCAGGCCGATTATCATATGGTGATAAAAAACAACGTTAAAAATCTACCAACAGCTATGAGTGCAATAAATGCATCATTCTTTCAACATCTATGACAAGTCCTTGAATCTCGTAATGTGTGCATAGTTCATCATTGCAAATATGACTATAATCACTAGTTGAAACCAGTTTTGTTCACGCGATAGTTATACAATGCAAAAGTGGGAAAGTGTTGCTGTAAAGAACAACAAAAAGACAGTAACTGACAAATGGCGAATGACACTTTTCCCTCCCATTCCTGCTAGAAAGTCAGGCGTCGCAATTCAAAGCTAGGCTACAATTTCACATCGAGTTGGAGAACTTGAAGAACCGAGATCGTACCTCTGTAATTTGTCCCGCTTCACAAAGCTCTCGAATTATCGTCATAAATCAGCAAAAGTTGACTGAAAACCAGAAGGCACTGCGCGAAGAACCCTTGAATTGAGTCGCGATTGAACGCGGAGAGTGACATCATCAACTCAAACGTAATTCCTTTCACTCCTTTGAAAAACAATAATACCTCCGTCTATAGTAATACGTTAGGAAAGCCATGAGCTGCATTTCAGTCTACAACTTGTATTTAAAAGGCATTGATTTACGATTATCTTTACGTTTACATGTCAGATTTATGTCTCACTGGTCTTTCATTCTTGTCTCTAAATGTCAACTGAATATTTCGGCCTCCGATCCTGACACAGATTGCTATTATTTGTAGCGTGCAGTACGTTACACTTTTTTATACAATTCATGTCTGATGTAATGCACAGTTGTGCAAATGTTTTTCATCTGAATCACATGTTTCTGATGCAGTGAGGACATTTTTTAACAAATTTTTGTCATCTTAAAGAAGTCTTCGAATATTTGTGAGGATGCAGGGTGGCTATATATTTCAGGGAAATGATATATTAAAGTAAAGAAAATACAGCAGAGAATTTAAAATCAAATTCACAAACACCTTCAAAGACCGAAGCCACCATTTTAGCTATGGGGGGACCTTATTTGCAATTAACTTAATGCTGCCAAGTGTAACTGTACATTGATAATTTACTGCTCTGCGTGTTTATCGATATATACTCTACAGCTGAAATTTATATTGAGCGTGTGCACCGATGCCTATCATATACAGGAAAGAAACTGGGGACCAACTATAAGGTTCTGCAATCTGCACACAACGTGACCTGAATATACCAGACGTGCGACAATTGGATTAAAAGTACAGGGCAAAATTCAATTTCCCTGACATTTCTCTGACTTTCCCCTGCCTTTTAGACAAATTCCCCTAACTCAGAAATGTATGCTATTGAAATTTTTACAAAATTTCGCAATTTCGCACCTAAAATCAAAATTGTTGATTATATTATATTAGTATACTTGAAGCGCCTCGCGAAGATAGAAAAGCCATTAGCAAAAACAATTTTATGACCCCATAGTGGAAGGGAAAGAACTATTTACTCTCGGGGATAACTCGGCTAGGTAAAATGAACATAAACATCGTAAAATATCGTGAGGATGGGATACCTGCTTGTTGTTAGTTATGCATCCAGCTTATCGTTGTAATAACGGATAGGGCCGGGTGACAGTGGCGCAAATCGCATCGTGCTGCGCTCAGGTGCTATCTCGTGCATGCACATACTCGTCCTTACAATTAATAATGCATGCGATACGCATGTACGATTCGCGTTACGCGTCTGACTCGCGAATAAATTTGTACCAATCGGAAAGGTGATTCATTGCGCGAGCGAGATGATGAATGAAATCGTAGGTGCATAAATGCTTCCTCATAGGGCCCAATCTAACGGATACTGGATGCTGAAGACATTACAGCATTCGCGCTAGAAGAAAATTTTAAGCCACATAATAATACTTGCATTCCAGGGTGACTGTAAGATTCGATTTTTGCAGTTTCCCTGAAAGTTCCCTGACAGAAATATACCCTAGTTCTAATATGGTAAATACACGTAGGGAAAACTGGTCAAACTATTTTCTGAAAAAATCCTATCGTAAAAAGAGGTAGTAATTATATCGAATCAGTTTTAAAGAATTTTTTAACTTCAAAGTAATTCAAAGGAGTTTCAAGATTTTAGAGTGATTTTAAATTTGAGGAGATTTCAAGAAAGTTCAAATGATTCCACGAAATTGAAAAGGATTTTAAGAAAGTGATTAAACAGAATTTAAAGATTAAAGAGAATTTGAAGCAATTTGAAAAGAATTCGAATGAGTTTCAAGATTTTATTGAAAAATAAGGCGCTGAAATTAATTGCGAAACAATTCAGGAAAATGTGTTCAATTCTTAAATGAACGCATAGGAGAGCTATGTATGATCGAAGTGAATAAGTTGCTTCTCGATGTGTAGCAGGCAGCGTCGAAGAAATGGTAATTTCATCGTGTTATTTCCGACAAGGTCGGAAGAAAAAGAGAAGACGAGGAGTGCAATATTTTTGTGGATATGAACTCGATTTTGCACGAAGGTGGATTGAGAAACCGGTTTATCTCGAGTGTGAGAATCGATGATCGAGAGGCCTTGAAGAGGAAGCATCACTCGAAAAGCGGATAAAACGGCCATCGCCAAATCGGAAGAAGTTTAAACTTAAGCTTTGTGCAGACTCTTCAACTCGGGTGGTCGAAGGAAGCCGGAAATGGTGAAAGGGTGTACGAAGAGAAAAGTACGTCATGAAGGGGAAAAGGGGGAGAAGAAGAGGGAACCAGTCAGTCGTTGTATTTGCATTTTGATAAGAAATCTCTCAGAAAGTTTCTCGAAGATAGGAAATCTCTTTACGTCTCTCGTCAAGTTTGGTACTTGTCCTTTATATTCCTCCCGCTTCTTTTTCCCATTCCTTTTCTCTTCTGTCATCGTGTTTTCTTCTTACCTCATTACGCCGGATTAGCCTATTCAACCTGCTTCGTCCACCGGGGCGTGAAGTTGTTCCCGGTTGCGAGGAAAAAGTAAAAGAATTGTCAATTAAATCGCAAAACTTGAGCTCTAGACTGGGAGATAGAAGGGAATTGCGAATAGAAAGTTTTGTAAAGAAAAACGACTGCGAAACTTTTCCGAACATGTCAATTAAAAACTGACGCTCGGGGCTGCAGGAGGGATGAAATCCGTGGAATTATTACATGAAAAGTTTGGGAAAAGGCAAGATGATCGAATCGAAATTTCTCGTGAATAAAAAAAAAAGGAAAGAAGGGAAGAAAGGAAGGTTCCAATGAAAGTCTCCAGTCACGTGCAGAGCGATTCGTCTCGCGGGAACTTTGGACATGAATTGCAGCAATTAAACTTTTCAAAGCTGATCTCGATTGCGCTCTAGTGTCGCTCACAAGATCGTTAAGTCGATAATATCAGCTGAGAAAACTTGTCAAAATCGCGAGAGAAAATGACTAATGATTCTGCAACTACTTTTTTTTTCGCATAATTTATGTCTTATTTTAATTTTATTGACGAGATTATTCTTCAATTTCAAAGTCAGTAATTACAATAAAAGGAAATTCGATCTCCAAAATAATTTGATGAGCAACGCTATTTGCTAATAATTTACCCACGAGATCGATCACGTGTGTGTCGAATTTCCTGAATTTTAATCCAATGTATGCATTGCCTGAACGACTGGACTAGTCGAGAAATTCACATATTTCAATTTACAAACGAAATCGACACGGGAATCCTGTTTACTTTTCTATGCATGGATTCCAATCCTTGGGGAAAGTTTCGTTCAGCGTGTGTAAAATATTAAAATTACACTTCTTCAAAGGACAGGTTTACGAAATATTGTTTACGTATTTTAATCAGAGACTCAGATTTGGCATTTGAGGATTCATTGCTTCTTTACTTTGGACTTTGTTTAAACTGCATTGATATTTCAAAGGCCTCAAATATATCATAAATTTCGGTATCCCCTTGTGCAATGTGCAGTGGTAAAAGTCAATCGCTAGCCGACGACTGGTCGTTTACAATTTGCAATTTACAACGAGAGAGTTGGCGATTTACAATTTAAATGGAACCCCATTGTCTCCACAACCCCTTCGGCCAGCTTATGAAAAAGGCTACCCACCCTCGGCTGCCTTGGTTTGCACCCTCCACCCCAGTGTCAGCTGGAATACTTTCATTTTGAACATTCAGCAATTTCAGCCTCCAGTCTATAGTTTTCGCTAGCGAGCACGGCGAATCGCGCGTTCCGCTTCGCGTTTTACATTCTATAAGCGTATCACATGTGCTTGCTCGATTTTCACAATCCTTTTCATTTTTTAGCGAATGTGCTCGCTTGCACCTCATTGCGTTCATATTTTGTCCCACCCAAACTAAAAGTTAGTTCGCTTTTGATTCTTTGTTCAAATTCGTTTGCAGATTATTAAAAAAAAGTCATAAATCCGATATTTTGTGTTGGGAGGATTAAGGGCTGGAATCTATGCCGTTTTAAGGGTTAAAAGTAGGGTGTCTAGGGACCTTATAACAATTTTAAAAACCTGAAAAATATCCAGCTTTAAATGACAACTTTAATAGGTTGCTGTCACCATTTCTGTACAGTTTGAAGAAAAACAACAGATTTTAATATATAAAAAATTATCACTAATGATGGTGTGAGAATACTCGAGAGCCCACCCCTAAAATAATAAGTCTCCGTGTTCTCTAGTAATAAATATATTGAACTTTTCAGATCGAAAACAATAATTGGAACAATTTTGAGCTTATTGATAATTCATAGTTAATACTCACTCTCTACAAAGTTTTCCTGACCAATGAAAACTAACTTTATAATATAATGTTAAAAGCATCGCAGTGAGTAACGATAGACTTACGAAGCAGTAGAACCTAGCAACATTGATAAATATTAAATTTTGCTGGTCTAATAGATACTCTCGGGTGAAAGGGTTGAAGGGAGTCGAGTGCTGAGGGAGTCACTCTAAGTGAGGGTGCACGTAATGTATAGGTAAGGGAGAATCGAGGGTTTGCTTGCAACGCTCTTCGGCTTCCACCCTCGAGCTGAGCATTGTTTCAGAATTTTTTTCTTCCCTTTCGGATAGAGAAGATCCGGGCAAAGTCATTTCTCAAAGTAACGAACGATGTGGTTCACAGGCGAGAGCTGAGAGGACTCCTATATATCCAGAGCGATGAATGTTGCCATAAAGGAAGACCCCTCTGGGAAAATAAATCATTTGATTTTTGCAAATTTTATGGTTTATAGTCTTGTGAATGAATCAATAGCTAATCCCAAAATTCATATCTCGCACGTCCTGCAACTTTCGATCCCTTAAATATTGAATTAAGGAGCTAATTAAAGGACGATATGTGTATAATATTAACTAATATTACAATAATATATAATTATATGTTTTTCTTCGACATTTTCGTCTATTTAAAAACACATTTGACCGGTTTAGTCCTAGAGATTTTGGGATTGAACGAATATCTCATAACCTGTACTGACCCCCTTGAGGGGTAGACGGCTGTGTAAACATCGATTCGTAGTGTCATTAAATGGCCAAAGCCTCAGTCTTTTTTTTTCTGTAATTTCTCAGTCCGTGTAAAATTGGAGCGCCTCCGTTCATCAATTTGCAAATGGCGGATTATGTGCAACTATAGAATCGTAGAAAGAAAGGAACCCCTTCAGTGGCTCATGGGGCTCTGTTCTACCCATTGATGATTGCATATCACGTGCCACGCGTGTGTAGATTACAGCCAATGTAGGATAAAACACCCAGCAAAAGGAGAGCGCCTCCTATCGCTGTGAACCAGCTGCTTGTTCGAACCCCTTTTTCATTTTTTCAATCTTTTTTTTTCCTATAGTCATCAATGGATTCGATAGGAAACTCCCTGCCAGATTTGATAAATGAGGTCTTATAAATTAAAGATAGGATTAAAGTTTTTAGCCGTGAAAGTATTTTATATAAACTGATTTAGTACCAGCAGTGTGGCTCGGAGAGTGGCGTGCTTGATTCAATTATTGAACAGTGATTCATTATTGAAAAATGTATCCGCTTTTGTTTTAATTTTTTGCTCACTCAACCTCAGAGTTCACAAAATATGAAAAAGATTCTTGAGAGACTCTTTTGCGTGTTTTTTTCGCTTTAATGTAAAAGCACCGTTCGATTTTCCAGCAAAATGAAATAGCTCTTAAATATTCAATTTACCGGCTTCGCTCTTCTCAAACCCCATCACCTCTACTTGCACCCCCGCCCCCTTTTTATCGTCAAGAAGCGGAGAAATAGGGGTTCTTTGATTCTCGGCTTTATTCTGTGGGCGGCATCGGATTCTTGGATGTACCATATTAACATTCAGAATGTGTCTAGGAAGTTTACAAGGGTTCCTGAGCGAGAAAGATAGAGAGTCGTTGAACTTGCAAAGTAAAATTAGACGAACCTCTAGAACCCTATAGATCATATCGTCAAGCATAAATCGGTAAGAACAAGTGCCATTAAATTCTAGTCCTCTTTTGCCGTCGATACTATCGCTTTAAGTTTTTGCAATGCCGACTACCGATCGAGAGTCTTGCCCTAAAAACACATTATATACAAAAAAATCCTACTTTTTAATTACGGGG
This sequence comes from Synergus laeviventris, assembly GCA_032275145.1. NCBI lineage: Eukaryota > Metazoa > Arthropoda > Insecta > Hymenoptera > Cynipidae > Synergus > Synergus laeviventris. Next base: position 11,967,923 of record JAUESI010000038.1, on the reverse strand, counting down.
CTGCAAAACCATCCTTAGTGACAAGCAACTTTTGGAAAATATACTTGAAAAATCACCAAATCTATTTAAAAACCAAAAAGTAAGGATTTAAAAGTTCTTTTGAATTTAATCTTTGCTTAATATTCATTATAAGAGGGGGGGGGGATTAGACAATTACATATACGTATACTAAGTTCTGAAAAGTGAAATATATATCCCATAATTTTCGTCTGACAGACAGCAACCTGGTTCAAAATTGAGATTAAAATTCATTTTTCTTTTGGTTTCTCACGTGCGGAAGATTGAGGGCGTTTATTCGTGATGAATATAATTTTTCGCGTTGATTACCGCCACTTGTCCTTCATGTTTTATTTATCGAACTATATAACAAGGCTCTTTGAAACGAAACACGAGACGATAATAAGACTATCGTGCCTCAATCTTTTCAGGAGCGTCCGATTCGACTCTACTTACGTTATTTATATACCTGGCTTCTCCCTTCATAAATCTTTCATCCAACAACGCGAGAATTTTCGCTGCAATCGCTCCTTCTCTGGCATCTGAAATTAGCGGTAGGGCCGGTATTCCAACCGAAATTTACATGCAATAAGTCCCCCGTCTTGTTCGGCGAATTTCCTCTTGGCGAAAATAATAATCAAGCACTTAATTTTTACTTAGATTTTGAAGCTATTTGCAGCAATT
>JAUESI010000038.1:11945936-11964355 GCA_032275145.1 Synergus laeviventris | reverse complement strand
TTAAAAATTGAAATTTTACTAGTATAAACCAGCTTTGTTCTGGCTGATATAAGGATTTATGAGAAGAGATTCTATTTAAGTGTCTTTTTAACTGAGAGTATGGATCCAATGACTCTTGATTCGAGAGTCGAGTTTATGGAGGTTGTCGTATGCGTTCAGTATCAGCGTATTACGACAATATCGCCATTAACGAAATTTCAGAGCGATAGTTATGACCCCGTGTACAATACTGCAGAGTTCGATGGTATCGCCTCGCATTCATGTTATCTAACCCATCGAAATTTGCAGCCAGCGGCTCTCAATCTAGACTGTAATCACCGCAATACTCGTGCGCGACAAGTTTCATTAGCTACTCCAGACCAGAACGGGCAGTTATCGATCAAACCCAACTACTGCTCCCTAAACCTCATCATTAAATCTCTAAATTCAATCTGACAATTTTTGCAAATTACGATGAGGAAAGATAAATAACTTGTTCTGCGGAGAATGAGATGGTGACAGCGGTGGGAGCGACTCATTAAAGTATGCCATAAAATTGATAAGGGAAATTTTGCCCGTTATTGACATAATGAACGATGCAAAAAATAGGTTTCGTTAGCAAACAGCGATTCTTCTATATTTTCCTTTCTCATCGGTTTGTCAACATCAACTCTATTAGAATTCAGAAACGAAGTTCAGCATGCAATTATCCTCGGACCTGGAGCAATTATACCTTGTGGCAACTGATAATTATTGTCGCCAACTCGTCTCTGTTATTTCACTTGGTAAAGTGAGTGCCTAGGCAAGTCATCATTTATTGTTGCTGCGATCTCCTTTGCTAACAGATAATTGTTGGCTAATGATGCTTGTCTACTTTTCTCCATCTTTCCCTTTTCTTAAAAAGCAAATAAATATTTCTCAAGCAAGACTTTTTAAAGTCTGCCAAGAAAGCGAAACTTGTAACTAATGGCAAAAAGTTTAAATTCAAATGTTACAATTGTTTAATCCATAATTCAGCTTATTTATAGTGACACCTTAATTACAGATTAGCTTCCCGCATAAACATACGTTATTCATAATTCACGAGAGACATGTAATTTATTACATCGGGATTTTTTTTCTAGTGTTTGAATGGTGTGATAACTGATTCACGATTGCAAGAAAGTCGCACCTGTCTTAAAGAGAATGTACCTGTATGAAACTCGTGGCGGCATTAGAATGTTCCGACGATCATACGTGCCAGTTAAATAATCGTATCCGCGTAAAAGTTACGTCCGTTAAGGACAAATGAGAAGGTCTTGAATGTCTTGATGATTGCAGCACTATATAGGTTTCACGCACGATTGAGGCCCTCAGGCTATGATGACGTCCTGTGGTCGATAACGAGAAAGATAACAGCTGTCGGTAACCTTAAAAAGGTGGCAGAGATCTGTGTGGTCGACAGGATTCCTAATGTGCACACTTGCAGACGTGAAAGGAAAAGAATTGCATTCGTTAAAGAATTGCATCAGTGAATCGAAGTTAAAAGGGAACAAGCTTCGAACAAGTTGGAAGAGACAAATGTCGGTTTTCACTTATAGATTTCAGATAAGCTCAAACTTGTAACTGATAATTAATTGTACCTGTTCTTGGATAGAGAATTGGATAAAATACTGATTTGAAATTAAATTTGCCAACCTGAGCACTCGTGGAATTGAATTTCATAGTTGAGTTGTTGAAAGAATTATAATCTAGGCACTTTTGAGCAATGACACTGATTTTCTGTTATTTGCTTTCTTATAGCCTTGGCTGATTGTAAAATAATGTAAACGTTCTTGTAATGGAATTGACAGTTCGGAGATTGCAAGGACGAGTACGAGATTCTGATTAAGCTTACGAGAATGTTTTTCTTTGAAATGTAAGGTTTTTTAATAATGTATGTATTTCTTTTCTGTTACAGGTAAGAAAACTGATGAATTCTGATGAATGGTCTATTGTGAGTATAAAAGGAATTAGTAGGACTATAGTACGAATTAAGCAGGCAATTTGACAAATCTTATGATTTTAATTCGGATGATACTGATTTTAGAAATTTGTTTTTCGTCCCTGAGAATCAGCGCGCGCCGTACAATTTGAAATTCGTAGCGCGCCTGAATCTGCTCATGTGTTCGTAGTTGATCCGAAGGTTGGAAGTCGCTCGTTCAGTTTCGGGCGTGGAACTAAACCTAATACCGGCATCTTCTTTACGAATTTTGCAATTTTTTTTCCATTCTTTCACCTTCCTTGAATTTGATTGAATTAATATGTTAACAGGAATGAGTCTCTTGATAATAAGAGTACTAAATAATTATGAAAAAAGGTCCTGTATCGAAAATGTGAGTTTCTCCAGTGATTGAGTGATGATCAGTGGGAAATGAGGTTTCCAAATAACTGAAATTTGACAAAATCATCGTGGTTAAATTCAATCCAATAAATTCAATTATTTCGAATTAGAGTGCATTTCAAGATCTTAGAAGAAAATTGATGTTCCATCCTCATGGTTTCTGTCATCTGTTATGTGGACTGGAGGTTAATAAGCCTAAATCCAAAGTCAAAATATTATTATACCTTGATAATCATAGCGAGAATTAATTGATCTAGTTTATACTTCTAATCTCTTCTTTTTAAACTTTCTCGTTTGTTTTCAAGTGTAATAAGACTCAGAAGTTTTTTTAGACCTATCTTGGTTGAATCAAAGAAACTTTCTGGGTTTGAAGATAGAAATAAAGTTCAAAGATAGAAATAGAATCTAAAGATAGAAAAAGAGTTTAACTTGTCGAAAATTTTAGAACCTTATTCAAGTATGAGCTCCTGATTCCCTGTGTGCTTTGGTGGAGACCACCGAGTTCGTTTTATCAGAACCATCGTCACCATCATCATCATCATCATCAGCACAAACACTATCGCAACAGTTTTTCCAATCAGGATCATCTTTTTCCTCGACGTCGTTCTCTTCTTGGTCCACGTTCATCTACTTCAAGGAGATTTTGTAATGTCCGGTGCTTCCACTTGCCGATAGATCGCGCCATGGAAACGAGGTGAGCCCAAGGGAACAAGTTCAATCACCTTGCTTTTTGCCAGGTAGATTCGATCGGAATTCCGGTCGTGATTCCACGTACAAGATTCCTAGTCTTGTCGACGGGAACAGATTCTTTCGATTGTATTTTGTAAGATGTTTATTTCCCTCGCGACATTGTAGGGTTCAGTCGTGGGACAATCGATCGTGAAAGATTCATCGGGAGCTGCAATTGTCTCAAGAATAATGCATCGTAAACACATCGTTTATCTTTCGATATTCTCGACTTAGAGAATTCAATCTAGAACACATGCTGCGTTACAAATTACAATTTTTCGTCTACAGTTCATTAACTTAAATTTATTATTTAATAATTAACTGCAATTGCATGTATTTTATCGAATTCAAGTTCTGCATATCGAGAGTCTACCACAAAAGCAGACAAAATTATGGTGGAATGATTTCAGTGGCTGTAGCCTTCAAAACATGTGGCATGAATCAAGCGTATATCCGTAGATGATTGCACTTTCATTTTATTTAAAAATCGACTCGTAACTTTGAACAGTTGCATCTCCGATTGTATAAACCTCTACAAATACTTTTATACACACACGAAAGCAACAGTAGAATCGAGTGGTTCAATCGACAGTAGTGGAGAACGCGAACACAACAATATACATGTATACAGCGATAAGCGATTATCCTCGCGTCGAATACAATGCGAATCGACCTCGATTCCATCGAGGTCCTCTCTCTTTTCGCAATATCGATGGTATTTCACCCGAAACCCGAAATTCAACTGCCTATTTTAACATCGATATGTCAAATTTACCTAATTCTACTCTGGATTTCAAGTATAATCCTTAGATTGAAGGATTTTAAATGATTAAATATATGTACAATCTGAAGCGTTTAGAATAGATAATTGTAGAATGAAGCGCTCGAAATATGAATTGCATGATACGTAAATATACTTATGATTCTTCGGGTTTTCAATATCGGCAGACTTAATAAATCGAGTCTGAAATCTCGAGATGCATTTCATGCACTTTGGTTCTTGATTGGCTGGGAAATACGACAGGAGACTGTGGTGGCAGCAACCAAGAACCGATGTCGCGGACGCGAGACGCGTGTCAACTTCTTTTTTGACTCCTGCCTTCGGAATCTCGGCAGGGGATTTAACCGAGAACCTCTTTATATTAATAGCAATGGATAGACGACGACCGCAGGGAATATCTTGACATCCACAACTTGAGCCATATCCAATTCACAGAAAATTTTTCACTGACTTCTGGAATTTGTCAAAAGATAAAAATTCGCAATAGTTTTAGCAACTTCTTGACCCACTTCTATTTTTGTCAATTTTTTAAATAGAAACGCGGAAATATTTAGTTTCCCTATTCAAATGTAGTTTTTTAACTCTTCAACATGTCACTTTCATTTTTTAATACTAAATTTTATAATTGTATATGTATATCTATATATAATATATATATATGTTTCACAATGTTAATTTTCTACTGAAAGTCATAAAAGTGAATTATAAGAGAGATAAGCGTCATAATTTTGAATTTATTCAAGCTTTATGCACTCCAAAGTTATAATTATATTTTATCGTTCACGTGTTCTATATTCAAAGAAATAAAAAGGTCAGTATCTTTTCAAAGAGACTTCCAATAACGCTCTTTCATCACTTCAGACCACGCGTTTTGCACTTGCCGTTCTTCATATTCCCTGTGCTGTGCATGGAGCCAGAAACCGTTGCCAGAAATTTCAGCTTAGAGGAGATTTATCGCATACTTCCGTTTTTGCTTCTTTCATGCATCTGTAAAAAGATGAATATCTTTTCGTGAATGAAATTCAAACTATTGCTTAGCCTCAAGGTAAACAATTAAAGAATTGAAAAATTGCCCATATTTTTAAGTTGTTCAGCAAATTTTGAAAAGCAAGGTACAGATCGTAGCGCGCTTATTGAGTTCGGCTTCGGACCCTAATGTGGAATTGAGAGATTGAGTTCTTTCCAAAGAAAACTTATCATTAGGAAAATTATGTTAAGTAGATTGCACGTTTTACCTGAGAATCTATTTATTCAATTAATTTCGTTACAGTGAGTGTCAAGTTACAAGTCTCTCTGATTTATTCTTGATTGGAGCCTCTTTGAGGCGTCACAAGTGCATTGCTGGCGAAATGCAGACGTTTACTTTGAAGGTATATAATTGTTGGATGTACAGGTGTAGATTGTGGACATGTAGAGCGTTGTCAGCGCAATAGCAGGCACGACTTACGTCGTCTGCGTAGGTAAGCAGCATACCAGGAAGATCAAACAAACGGTTCCCCAAGCCGGACAAAGGTAGGGCGATGATGTTGCGATGCATGCTAATTAACGAATTCGCATTGTACGAACACCTGTTCAGTATCCAATTCACATCAGCAACTCAAATTGACAAGAAATTGTTTCCATTGAAAGATAAAATATATAGCTAGAGTCTAAACGATAAAGCAATAAATCGTTTGAAAATGATTTTGAGACCACTTCATTCAGCTTCTCGATGAAATTTTAAAAGTGTAAAAATTAATGGGAAAATTGAAAGGTGAGGATGATCATCGAAGAAAGAAGAGTGAAGATCAGTTCTGATTGGTTAGGCAGCTAGGTGAAGGCAAATTGCAATTCCGCCGACATTTGAGTGCCTTTCTTTACAATTGTTGTCCCGCCTCGTTGATCTCCCTTATTATAAAACTCTCATCCACCACCACTGACCTCACCAAGGCCTGCTTCCTTCGTCCTTCGCTCATCGAAGCCACCATGGAAAACGCGGTCGTCTTTCATCCCAGTTTCATTTTAAATTTCGTATCGCAATTATTTTTATGAGTTATATACGACACCTCATGAATTACATACACTAAAGTATTACTGCTTTGTAATAAAAATCCAATTAATCATTGAAAAAGGACACCCGGGAGACTATCAATCTGCTGAACTCTTCAATATTGTTACAAGGTCTACAAATTAATGACTTTTTAAATAATTATAATATCATATACCGCGAAATGCGATTGTGTAAATACCAAAAAAAAAATGCCATTTGTGATTTTTTGCACTCTATCTCGATAAATATTTGGCTTGAGTGGCAACAATTTCAGACAGAAGCTTCAGCCCTTTATCGAAATAGAGTGATAAATAATTTTGAATACTCGTTTTTGAGTTTCCTGCCTAAGGAATAATTATTAAGGTTACTGAATAGTTTTTAACGTGGTGGAAATTGAATTCGAAAAATTTTCTTTGTGGATGGAAACAAAAACCTGAAAGGAACTAGAGGGCAATTAATTCCGAAAGACTGCCCCTGAGTAAGTGCACGATCGGCTGTGAAGTAATTAATTCATTGGTTCGACGATTCGTCGGCGAAGTGCGTCCTGCAGCGCAGCGCGCGGCTTTGAGTTTTAACTCGGAGCCGATGAACCGGCCAATTACGCTCGGCTGATTGTAGCGAAGGACGATCTTACGACCCCCAGGGCGAAAATACGTCAACAGCAGCTAATTCTATTTCATGAAATTCGAAATTATTCTTAATTGAGATTAATATAGCTGAACTAAATCGATTCATGCCTATGAATCATACTAATCAGTCAATCTTATCTTATAAATAACAATCAAGTATTATTCTTTCAACCTCTAGTTCAGGGATATCCACGTACCACTTTCAGTGCTTCCCCTACTTCGTTTTTCTTCCCCCTCTTCAAGTGCTTCCCCGAGCTCACTCCTCTTCTCGTTTCGAATCGGACGCTCTCGGATCCGCTCGTCTTTGATCTTCAAGCAGCCGAGAGCGTCCGAGAGCTGATGGGCTCTCTCCCTCCACGATCTATTCCACCCAAGGCGGTAGGAGTGGGGGTGACGAATTGGCTCTGCTCTAGTTATTCTTTTATGCTTGTAGCTTCTTTCTCTCATTGTTTTGTTTCATTATCGCTTTTGGACATGGCAATTCCTTTAAAGTTTAGGATCGACTTAATGCTAAGGGCATAATATTTTTTCTTAGTTGTAACGTTTCCTTAGCTCCAGTGAGTGAGTAAGTAGACTTTTAGTGAAATGTAAAATTTTATGAGCAATGTCGTATACGAGTACAACTAAACCGGTAAAGGGCATTAAGGAAATGGTAGAGCTAATTTTTAAGATGCCGATCTGCAAAGCGTAGGTCGCACATAACGGGAGCCAGTAAAATTGTAGTATTTCGCAAAAGTGGTTGTTATCGATCCTGGCACGGCTCTGCGTGTGGGTCTGGAATATAGACGAATGTTATCATTACCCTTAAAGCAAACGTGGTTTTATCTGAATGAAAACAAATGCTAAACGAGGAGGCCAACATTTAAAAGGTCGCATGTGGTGTATATATATATATATATATATAATATATATATAGCCTGATATAGCATAATAACTTCCCCAGAGTAATTACATCTAGATAAGTCTTTCACGCGAGTTAATAATTATACAAATATTTAAAAAACGTGAAAAATGACCTGTTGTGGTTCTTCGATTGTGCGAATTTTGTGTCCAGACGTTTTTTTTTCGCCAAGCCGATTATATTAAATCTGAATCGCTGGAAAATGAATGATAGATTATATAAATAGAGGTATGAAAGACTTGTTCAATTTATATCGTGACAGAATACAAAGTATTGAATTGCTGTACAGATATACTGCTGGAAAAAAGTGTGTTTCCTATACAATAGTTAAGCTGTATCGTTAATTAATTGGATGCCAATTGATTAGATCGAAAGGCCAGATGTTGTTGCGCCTACCGTCGGTGCAATTTATTCGTGACATTTGGATTCGCAATCGGTAACATTTCCAATTATGTTCCCGTTATACTTTGACTGCTATCGTGTAAACTGTAATGGTTGCAACTGTCTTCAAACTTTCTCCAAATGATGAAAAATTAAAAATTAGAATTGAAGTGAAATAGCCCTATAATTACTAGGAGTCTTATCTTTCAGCTGTGTTTCACACCTGAGTATAATTATAGCAATCAACGCAAATAAATTGAGTATTTTTTTCTTGCTTTCCTCTTCTTAGTATCAGGGTTCGGAAACTAATCTAAGGACGATTTTCGTGACGGTAAATCCTCCCGAAAGTCGAGAACGATAAAGGAAAGTAGTGAATCCGGGAAAGTCGTAAGGAAAGTTTCGGGGATCGAAAAAGGCGTCTGGAAGCAAAAAAAATCTCTCCTGCGGTCGTTCGCGATATCTTGAGAGTTTACTTTGACGTTGATAAAAAGTCTTCTTCTACGGAGTTTCGTCGCTCTGAAATTTCTTTAAGAGTTGAGCCAATGACGCATTAACGAAAAACGAAATACGAAAATAGACAGATGATGATGAGAAGTTTTATTATTATTATTATTATTTATTTATTTTTTTAATTTATTTTTGTATTCATTCCTTATGTGTAGAAGTATGACTTATCTACCAAAAATGGAAGGTGTGTTCGAACAACTTTTTGTGTCTTGCTTATTATCTCCGTTTATGGTTTGGAAGATTGGTGAAAGTATAACGTTGAGTGAAATACGTCTTGACCTTACAGAAAGTGTCTTCATCGTCGAAAATATTGGTCCAATTAATAAGTTTTCAGGATCGAGATTGAGAAATCGAATTTATTGGCATCCAAAGCTCGCGAATTACAGTTGCTCTGACTCCGAAGATATATTTATTGCTGAAGGTACCAGGATTGATTCGGGCATTTACAAAATAATGTTAGGCTTCCATTAAGTAAATGTGTCCATAAATCATAACAATAACGTCATAATCACATTTTTTAAGATTTCATATTACAAAAAAAATTAATATTTCCCTTCAGTTTATCACTCTCTTCATTTTATATTTTAAGTTGAAGTGGAATTTAAAAAATGGTGAATATGTGCTTCATTTAATCATATCAATTAAAACATATAGTTTTTAAAGAACACGCGTCAGAGGTTCTCATTCAGCCGCGTTTAAATTTGAAAATTACGGTTGTCGGCCGCACGCCATTCTCAAAATACCCGGATAGAGAAATTCGCTGCACCTGACTCTACGAGTCGACCAAGTGTCGTGTTCTCGTCTCATTCGCTCGAGCTTTTTCAGAGCCAGAAAGAGAAACTGGACTTAAAATAATAAAAAGAGCAAAACAGGAAGACCAATTACGTTACTAGATTTGGTATACCGAGTAGCACGACAGTAACCAGTTTATGTCATTTGCATTACTGCAGCTTGTAAACCGCCGTTCAAATTAAAGGGCCGTGGTAATTTAAACAGTAGCCGTCGGTTGAGTACCACTGCGTTCAAGCAGACGCTTTGCGACGTCGCCACGTTTCGTGTACCCACTCTCCTATCGACCGAGCAACGTTGCCAGTTCCTAGAGAGTATGCCTTTATCGCCCCTCTTATTTCTATGTATCCATGAACACATTGAACACCCTTCGTCTCTCCCTTTCTCTCATTCTGGATCCTGCAACCTCTAGCTGTATTTTTCTCTCTTACTCTAACTCTACTTTCCCCATATTTTTCGATGCACTTTTTTCTTTTTTCTTCCTCACTCTTTTCAGCATCCAAGCTTTTAGATTCGCATTCTTGATTCTCAGCTGTTTCATCTTCTTCTGAGGAACAAATGCCCCAATGACCCTAAGGCTCAAGTTCGACCCACCTTTGTCCAACTTTCTGATCCTCCGGTCCATCCGGTCAGTTCTTTCAGAGGTAAGGGAGTTTTTTTCCAAAAATTCGAGGACAAATTTAAAAGAATAAATTAAGTGATTAAAAGTTTTATTTGAAAAATAAAATTCCATATTTATAAACTTTGTTTCTTTGATTACATACAATTTTTAACGTGAAATAACGAAACAACTCAAATATAAATCAGTTAAGGTAAATTCAATTGCTCAAGTATAATCGGATTAAATCCTCTCAGAATGGTGTTTAATAATCTCGGATTTAATTTATTGCATCAAGACAAAATTAGAAATAATCAGTTTGACTGTTATTCGTCCTCCCGACACGCCACATAACTCGCTAAGTACATTCGTTAAGTTTCCAGCTCTAGCAATAATTACCCAAGAATAGAACTTCGAAGGTACTTATAATGACTCTCCTTGAGCTTTGTAGAATTCACGTGGGTCTAAAAGTAAACACTGAAACTAAGCGATATATTTTACGTGAATGCATCCAACACCAATCGATATATTATATAATACTTTAAACTTTAATTTTTTTATTAATGTGAAACAAGGACAAGGGATTTGAAGAAAATATTTTTCTCTAAAGATGATTGTATATAATTCAATCAGAATTATATCGACACTTCCTGGCATTTGGATCGAAGATTTTTTCAACTTTCGATGATGCAAAATATCAACATTTCATCTATTCGTGCCACGTATAGGTCTCAATAAAGCATCTACCTACCGCGATGCTGAATTCGGTCCCTTTATGCACCTTTCGAGAGCGGCAGTCGGCATAATGTCTTGTAATGAAGATTAATCTGGTACCGGGGAACGACAGCTCTGCATTCGTAAATCAATCACATCCGTCCGATTATCATTTAAATCAGTCCCACTCAGTGCACGATATTTTCCATTCGCCAATCAGGTCCTTGCTTAAGGCACCTAGTCGATATTTCCATCCCAAAAAGTGTCAGAAACATATTCCCAGATCTCATTAAGAGTGATTTATTTCACATCTATGGTATCAAACAGCAATTTAGCCGAGTGTAAAAGTGTTCACAATAATTAACACTACGAAGGTTTATTGTAGGAAAGATTCAGATGTTCTTACATCAGCGACAAATTATTGTAAGAGATATCTTACACTTATAAAACTGAATGTCTGTGTGTGTCTTTCGAATAGACTTCCATATTCTTGAGGTTTTTGAATCCAAATTTTGCTGGGCATTATAAAGAGTCAATTCGTCACCCCCACTTCTACCGCCTCGGTCGCTCTCGGCTGCTTGACGATCGAAGTCAAGCGGATCCGAGAGCGTCCGATTCGAAACGAGGAGAGGGGGAGTAAACCGATGCAGGCATGATGCAGGCATGCAGGGGAAACATTAGTCCCACAATAGTTCTAATCAGAATAGAGGAATAATCGAGAGGGCCAATAAGGTGAAATCCGAGTGTATTTTGAAATTCTAAAGTTTCTATGAAAGCTCTTGACATTCTTTTAAAAGATATAAGATGAATTTCTGCTTATTGAGAAGTTGAAGACAAAACTAATGATTGATCACAAATTGTTCCTCTTAATAAAAAGATCTTCACTTTTTTTGCCGAGTGGCGCCTATATTTCTCGTATTTCTGAAAATTCTACGCGTTCTCAAAGTCGAATAAATCAATTCGAGATACTCATCACCTTTAGGAAGCAAGATTTTCTTTATAACCAACAAGCACACGCAGTTTATACGTCAAACGCTATCGAGTTTATAAAGTGTACGTGCATGGGTTGGATAACTGGAGAATACTGTTGCATTCACAAAAAAGCGCGTCATCGACCACGAACAAATTGCTCGTTTATTCCACACGTGAACATGATGAATAAAAACGATCTTATCCTTCAGGTGTATTAAAAATCATTCACATTACTTGGAAACAAAAAAGGTTCATGAAAATAAGGAATAAAATACTGCATAACATAAGAGAGTTTTAGATAAAAAAAATATATATGTTAAATAATAAAGCAACTTGATCTTGCTAGTAATAATAATAATTGTAAAATAAGAACCATTCAGCCTGAACATCAGTTAAAGACTGCAAAATGAACTGAAATCCGACTCGTTATAATTATAATATAAGCAACTTAACGATGAGGAGATGATGGAAAAATGATGAAAATAGCAGTTTACATAATTCTCCACTTTTTCCAAGTATCTCGCCTCTTTTACTGATTGATAACTCAATTATGAAATTTTGTTAAATGCCAGCAAAACGGCTTTACCTTCTGCTCACTATGCTCAGCCAATTGCAACGTCTGTCGCCTCCTCTCGATTATTCGCTTATTAATTACCGCGGAGCAACAATTGCAATAATCGGCGTAGTCTCCTTGACATTTATCTCGAAATGGATACGTGTCAAACAATAGCGAACACTAATGAGTCGCCAGTAATAAGTATGGACGCGTGAAATCGCATCGCACCGCTGTTGGCCATTACACGTAACATACGCACGTGCAGGGACAATATGCAACGCGATGGAAATCTAGATGTTCGTCGAGCTGACTAATCATGAAAATGGAAGGTCTCTTCTTCAGAGAAAATTTAAATTATACATATCATATTATGTTGTAAAATTCTTTTACATAACCCAGGTAGAGATTCACGACTGGCCCAGTACAGATTGCATTGAGCCAATACTGGCCTGTACTGCTGGAAAATTGCTGGCTCGTGTCTAAATATAATCTGTAACTTCAAAAATGCAATTTCAGTCCAACTTTATGATTTTTATTGTCACAGATTGATGGAATTCATAAAAAAAAGTTGGTAAAAAACAATCGGAAGTCTTAACCATTACCCTAGTCTATATTTAATTTATAATTATAGTTTTATTATACTATAATTATTATTAAATATTATTATCAAATAAGTAATTCAATCAATTGCAAATAAATGCTTCTTTGTCGTTGTAAAGTATATCAACATCTTTTTACATAATTTTGTATGTATAAAATGTAAATTTTTCGGATCATTTTCAAGGCTTGATTTTTTTTCTCATTTTATACCCTTTTTAGGACTTTCTAAAATGGAATACAATTTCTTTAATTTTTGGAATTTCTAAAGATTTCTTGTAAATGTGGTTCGTGAAGCCAACTATCCGCCAATCCTGGGTGAATTACCGATTATCTGTACTGGTCAACAGTAATTGGCCAGTACTGCGCTGGTGGTGAACTCCGGCCGATTACAGAAATTTCTACCTGGGAAATTATAAAATTTGAATTTCCACGGTGTGATCTTGAGCACACGCGATTTGAAAAAAGTCCCCAACTATAAACAAAAGTGGTGTAGCGAATTTTCTCGAAAATCTTACATGCATTTTGTTGTTTCACACCTGATTGGCTTTTAAATGACTCGAAGTTGTAAGATGTAAAATACGTAAAATAATGTCGCGAGTTGGTTTGATACTATGTATGAATTCGCAAATGGTGCTTTAAATAATATTTAAAAGCAAGCAATAGAGATAAATCTGAAATCGAGGGATCATAATCGCCGAAGCTCGTTAAAATAACTTTTGCAGGAAGCTGAGCTGCAAAATTCATGAATAAAATTTGAATCAACTCGAAATATAATCTCCAGAGTAATATTTATGCTATTGATAATTGCGCTTTCGATCTGACGAAACATTCGAAAGGAGAACCGGCTTGCTGAAGAAAAACAAAAAAATAAAGAAGGATAACAAACGTACTGACACCGGTGCGATATTTCTTATTCGGTGTGCAAAATTCTCCCAACGAGGGAGCGGATTACATGTTGAAAACGTTCTCCGGGAGCAGACGTGGGCGGGACGGAGAATTTAACGCTCTCGAAATGTCAAACGTCGTAGATAAAATGCCGCTCCCATTGTAGAGACAGTAGCCATATTGTGTAAATGTGTATATATACGGATTAGTTTTCTTTTTTTCCTATTTGTCAAGAGAGGCACCGATCGATCTCCCTCTGCGAAACTTTTTCCCTAGTCCCAAAACACGGTTTTTCAGAATGCATTGTGAAACTGAAAAGCACTCGATCCCTGTCCACCATCGGACGAACGCCGCAGCATTTGTACAATCAAATAAAATAGTACACGCTGTGTCGACTCTCACATATGTTCAAAAGGGTTTGCACTGGAAAAACTATAGTTCGGGGTTTCCTGTCACGCAAAGAGCTCGAGTTTCTGTCGATGCAACTTTACAATTTTCTCCTGTGAAAGTGTTAATGTATTAAAAATAAACGAAATTTCCTCTTTTCTGTTTCAGGTAAGGAAAAAAATTACTGAAGAGAATCACCCTCAAAAGTGTGTAAGTTTTAAAAACCTTAAGTGTACAATCCAAAATAGGGGAAACATGTTACATGCAAAGGAGACCCCTTCGTTTTTGCCGCGGTATCAATGAATCGCTGAATTAATGAAACTTCCCATCTTTCCTGCTATTTTTTTATCTGTTTTTTTTACTTCCGCGGAAAAACTGCGAGGGAATGAAATGTGTGTAGAAAACCGAAAGTACATTCACCCCAGGAAGCACTGGAGGGAAGAAATTTCGTAATCTATGCATCTAGCAATCGTTATCCTATGATCGTTTCCCTGACGTCGCGTATGCGCGCGCACGAGCCAACAGCTGTTTTCAACATCTGCGCACCTATTGCCTTCATAAATTATATGCGCAAGGGCCTAACTGTGACGAGTCTACACATCAGAGGGACTTTTGAATTTTATCGATATTTCAGAATTAAAATGTACTGTGATGACTAAAAGCAAAATTTGTCATTTTGTCATAATTGACTGGGTTATTGTCAGTTGTAAACTACAAGCTCAGTTTTACAACATACATAATATCATCCCCAGCACTATAAAACAATAACTCTCGCAATCCGTAATAAATTCTAAACTACCACTAAAGAGCCCTATTATGCCATAACTATGCAACTGCTTCTGAAAAAGCGTTAGAATTCCCTCCCATAAAGAGAAACAAATATGAACGAAAGGCCATGCGAAGGGTCGCTCTTTCTATTATTCGAAAAAATATTTTTAGATGGAAGGTTCTGGTCATCGGAGGAGACCTTCGGTGCAATAAATGTATCTTTCTCACATCCTGGCGGCAGTATTGTATGTGAAAGTGGCTTTAGATTTTCGGTTTATGATAGTAGAACGTAAAGGGACCAATGGGAGGCGTCGAAAGGGAATCTAACGAAGCTTTATCTACACGAGAACAATATCGTGGGTTGACAGGGCTCGCCAATCGCCAATAAAACACCCCATAAGCCAGAACGTCGGCAACCACTAGTCCGACTCGTTGCTCTCTAGTTCCACCCTAAAACCCCATGAAGAGACCCCCGTACTTCATGTACATGTTCTACACTATCCGTTGCATCAAACTACACGCGCCAGGCTCGATAAGGTCTCCACGAATTACATTTTACATTCGCAGAACTTAGTTAGAGTTGTAGCTAAAGCCGCCTGATAGAATTCAACCGAATAAAATACACGTACCATGTCGAAAACATGACTTTTACACCTACAATCAAGCAAGGAGGTCTTCATCCTTGTTAGTCAAATTATATAGAGTATTATGATGTAACGAAGAACTATGTCCATCCTAAATTTTCGAAACTTCTAGAATTTATGTATGTTGAAAACTGCAGTTGAAAAGTTTTCATTCTGGTTTTTATAACCAACGTTTGTGGGATTAGAATAGGGGTTTATTTGAGCCTTAACATGAAAATACACATAAGTCGTTTTTCTTTATCTCGAATATCCGATTGTAAGAACCGTAAACGTAAAAGTGAACCAAAAATTTTACGATCCATATAGTGCGCAGTTGGTTTTTAAATTGCATCTTCTCAAGAATTTTTGGCTTTCAAAGGGAAACACGTGTTCCTCTTTCCCCTATGATGCGGGCCCAAACTCCAAAGAGGAAAAAGCGCGAAAGGGCATTGAACCCATAAACATAGAGGAACTCTAGTCTAGAAAAATCGGATTCAGAGAAATCCCTTTAAAACTGCGTTTTAAACTGTACGGAGTTCACAAAACCTATAGAAATTTTGGGAGTAATTTTTGTACCGGAACTTGTTATTGGGGGACGTTCAGGGCCCATAAAATGATTTTTCGAAATACTTTATTGATATATGGAATAGAATTTGTATTTTGGTATTTTCGAACCTCTCATTATCCCCGATCCATCTTCATTGCGCGAGTTACCGATCGCTGTTACAAATGCGAATTCACCCTAGGATGCAGACTGTAGAGGCAATACCGTATGTTCGCGCTGCTGAGTATCGGTACGATAACCGGTGGGTGGGTATTGATCCTTTGCAAGGGCGCAAAGGACTTGAGAGAGACTAAGAGAGAGAGAGAGAAAATGACTGACGCACACCCCAAATACTAACCAAATCCAAATTAAGCTATAGACTAATAATGATTTTGAAGTTTATAGCGTTTATGATCAACGAAAGTAAAACAAATCCGCATTGAAATATTTGCGCTTCGCGCTGGATTTCCTGTGTAACACGTTTTTGTACCTTTCTATAATAATTATATAATTAACACAAATATGCCAAAGTGGAAGTAAATTGGTTTTTGATTTTTTTAAAAGTATTCACTATATAATCAGAAACTTGTCAATAGATTTTTCTTTGTGTAATATTTTTTATATCAAGTTTTTTGAGTAAAAGTTGGTTTGAATTGAGCAAAATTAAATTTCTGTATCCAACTTTTGTTGATTTGTTTCTGTAATGTAAGTAATTTGAGTATATGTACAATTGTACATATCATCGTTTTAAAAATAATCTATACAATTATAATGAAACGACGTCATTGATGGCTTTTCGAATGGAGTCGACAAAAATCATGTTACGTGGGAAATGCCGCAGTGAATCAAGGTTTGATTTTACAGTGCGAATAAATTATGCCTTTCACACTCATATTCGTGGAATTATGACCACGTTTCATGACATAACGCTTGGAATTACCACACGCATACTAAAAGTCATTTTAAAAAAATAATCGATGAATCTAGAATATTCATTGACTGGATTAAAATTAAATTGGGGATTAAGAAGAAATTTTAGATTATTTTATCCAACATCTCTATTATATACAAAATGTAAACTGAGGAGGGCAGTGACCTCCAAAAAGGAAAAAGTCTTAATCTCGCATGATTTTGTTGATTCAATTCTTAGAAAACAAGTAATTCGTTTTTACTACAGTTTGGAACAGTTGACTAACCACTGTGAGACATATGAGGGAAATATTTCAGTGCTGGTTTCCGACCGTATTTCAGGAACCTTTTTGTGAAAAAGCCGAAGAAAAAGATCTAAAATTCGGATCCTTAAGGGTGTATATGAGCTTTATGGGTCCCATGGAAGAAGTGGGTGCAAGAAATCGTCGAGCATGGGGGCTGCGATTATATTGTTTATACTCAGAGACGAGAAAAATGGTTAAGATGAAGAAAAAAAGCATAAACGAGGGTCTTGGCGAAGGTTCCCTAATGGAAGTTCGGTAAACAAAACCACACTAAATGACTGGTTTAACGTAAGAAAATATCTCGGTGATAAAATATGCTAGTACGTCTGAGGTTAAAGTCCTTTTAAGTCAAGACATAACTGCTAATGAGACTTGAACACTATTATTAAGTTTAAATAATAAGGTACTTTAAAAATTGACGAAATTAAGTTGCAAAACAGATAATTTTTTAGTTTACACTTGAAAGGTAAATCTCGTTTATTTTCAGGATTCGAAAAGTTCTCCAGGTCTTTCAAAATTAATTTTGTCAAACCAAATATAACAAAACGTTATACATTTTTGTCTTGAGGACTTTTAGGACATTTAAATCTGAAATTCCTTTAAAACATGGTCAACGCCGGGTAAATTTCTGTTAGTAAATAGATATAATGTTTATACCATCCATATGTTCTTGTTAGGTGACTTGAAAGATAACGACAGCATCAATTACAGTTACGATAAACGCTCATAGCTAATTTATCGTGATAATTTATCGTTTGCACCTATTAGCCATCGTAGTGGGTGTGTCATGTTCATAGGAAGCTATAAGAAAGTGCTGCAAGTCGCGAGTAAAAGGCTAACTTTCATAGTTAATGTCTTATGAAGGAGAAATGCACGTATTGTTAGATCCTCTCTTGATCTTTATTATCACTTGCAATGAATTGTTTCTCTAATTAGGAGGACCGAATGGCAGTATTAATCTCTAGCAACATGTAAAAAGTACATGACCTTTTTCCGTCTCTGCAGAAAGGTCAAATCCTTGCAATTAGCCGACTTCTATTGCATTTTGGTTGCAATTATTGTCTCGGGCGAGGGAGAGAGAGAAAGTAAAAAAAAGACACAAGAGAGATCGAACACACCAGGACAGAAGTGACAGGCGAACGGGAAATTGCACAATAGTAAAAGTAAGAATACGAGGGACAGAGGTGAATCGAATGACTTTTCTGCCTTTTTTTGGTCTGCTCAAAGCGAAAGGACTTTTCGTCATTTTTTCAATGGGAATAATCAATCCCAATGTTTTTATTTTCGAGCTTCATGTCTCTTTACGAATAACAAATATACAAACCTCCAGAAAAAAGTAAACGATGAAATAAATAACGTCCGTATGTCCGTCGACATTTTGATGGAAATTCGGACGAATATATTGTACTGACAATTGACGGACAATTTTTCCGAGGGTGCGGACGAGTTCACTGACACTGGGGAGTGCTCA
>JAUESI010000038.1:11926808-11945836 GCA_032275145.1 Synergus laeviventris | reverse complement strand
CGAATATATTGTACTGACAATTGACGGACAATTTTTCCGAGGGTGCGGACGAGTTCACTGACACTGGGGAGTGCTCACGTCCCGCAATTTTTGCATGGGTGCGAGGTGGATGAACCGCTATGATAGCGTATTCTGTAGTAGACTAAAATTGGAGATACGTTGCTGTACCAACTCTGCGAATCGTCTCCGTCGGCTGGTTTGCATAGTTACGGAAAAAAAATATTGAACAGTGCGATACCATATGTCACTTGGTCGCAAGAATGGAAAAGGTTCGATCGTTAAAATGAATGCGGAATTAGAGTTAGTATGGAAAAAAAAAAAAATTGCACGGGATTGGTAAATACCAGTCATTTCGTCTGTTGTTCGCGATTTTGAAAGGGTTATGCGATAAAAATTTCCTAATAAACAATACCATAAAAATAAAATTAATTTGTATAAACGTAAAAGCTGCAAAAGGTAATCGAGTAGAGTAAATTTAATTTGGTCAGACACAATGAAGTAAATGCAATCAATTATAGAGATTCGTACTGTTCTCTCTCTTTCACTAACTCAAGCCTTACAAAATTTATGTTACTGCATAATGAGAGAAAGGTATGACGTTTCCTCAATTGCTTTTCTTCAAAGGTAATATCGCTGACATTCAGGAATTTTCAACGGCAGTCTGCAGAGTTAACTTTCAAGAGATGCTTTTCTTCAGAAAACAATTTTTTAATTACCCATTTGAAGCAACGGAAATCTGTCTTTTCTTTTCTTCTCCTTTTTCGCCTGTCTTCTTGTTCCTGTCAAACAAATAATCCACTAGAAGTTTCTTAGTTATATCAACATTTTTTTTCTCTCCCTCTCTTCTTTTTTTTTTTCATAAAGAAAAAGGAACAAGTCGTGTCTGTGCTGAAAGTGAAAAAGTTTTCTCATCTCTTTCGAAGATACGATTACACGAGATTAAGTTGCAACAGACAGATGGAGAAAGAGATGACGAGAGCGCTTTAGTGTAATTCTGTAATAAGTATCTAGAGTTAGAGAGGAGGTCGAGACAAGAAAAGAATTCAATATTATTTGCTAAGGAGTGATGAGACGACAGAGGCGGAAGCTTGCAAATCACTTTTGTGATTTTCCAGACTTCTCCTTCCAGATTTTTAACTTTCTAGTTGAAATACTTAAAACTTGAATAATGTATAAAAGAAGCTTTTTCTTGAAAAGCACTTTTGTCAGATTAAAATCAAAATCCAAGAAACTCTGATTTTGGTACCAACTAGAAAATATTAAAATTTTACTACTTTCAAGTGGAATATGATGTTTTTGAGATTTGTTTCATGCAGTGTCGAATCTCGTGGTTTTCCCCTCTCTTCTACTTTCTTATCCTCCCACCCCCTTTCTAGGTGAGTAAGCGGTGGAATATTTTCCTAACCCGCGCTCTCTCGGTATAGCAGGCAACGAGGTATTCAAATATTTAAACACGAAAATACGGGGAAGGCACGTACATGAATTATGCATAAAACGTCTTCCCCCTCCCTTTTCTTTCTCTTTTTCTCTCTTGGTTCCCCCTCCTTCTCCCTTTCACCAAGTCCTCTCACTCGAATCCTTATCTTACCTTGTCCTTTCTTTCTTCCTTCCTCTAGAATCTTGCGAGAATTCTCTTACGATTTATTTATTGACTCTTTTTTTTTTTTCCTAGACGAAATGTCCAGACTTTCGAAATTCAACTCAAATGTCAACGTTAATATGAAATTGAGATCTGCGAAATCGAGTAGTACATCGTCTGACGATTCGGGTTTTGAGTTTATGAAAAACATATTTAATTTATTCTTATACACATTCAAAATCATACATTTTGACAGTATAAACAAATCATACGGTCGTTAAGCAACAAATGGAAATATTACACCGTAAATGATGTCGTTAAAATAAAATCAGGGAATTTAAAGCTTCATGTATTGAATTAATTATTAAATGTACGTAATAAATTCAATGAATGCATTTCATCCTTACGAAAGGAAAGATACCATATAGTAATCGCTATTAATTCGAGAAACTCTTAGAGGTCAGTCTTTCTAAAAAAAAAACGATTTGAATTTTAATAGGACCGCTTTTTGTTTGGCTTGAATAGTCTTTTGTTTTAAATCACAGCAACATATATTTTGTCTGGGCGTTCTCGTGTCGCCTAAAATGCGAATGATCCTCAAACCAAGATCAGTAAACAGAGCGAAACAAAAACATCGATGACTGCATCGAAGCCCTGACCTTTCTCAATCCTGCTGGAAAGATCGACGTCATCCAAACAGTGTTGGCGCAGGACTAGCCTCTCCTTGAGCTTGATCGTGAAAACGATCGATCGTTCGATCGATCTGTTCCGGTTCCAGAACAGCACGAATGCCAAGAGTCGATGTAGAATAAACTATCTGAATGTTGTGATATATCTATAACTATATAAGCATAAAACGTGTACATTGTATTTCTATACATATACTGGAAGTGTGCAGAAGACTACCTACACCCAACAACTAGTACTGCCTCCTCGCATAATGCTTGTGTTATAGTCTCGATTACTTCAGATCGACCGTTAAAATACGAACAACATTCCACGTTTTTTCAAACGCTAATCTTTAGCTGAAACAAGTTCGTCGTCACATCGCTCCAAACCTGTTTTCAATTATTTTGCTCACCCTCGAACAGAAATTCAGGATCGAATGTAGTTTTCCATAAATATATTCCTACACTGTTTTCTAATAGATCCTAGAGAGGTAGAGGGATGAAACTCTTCTAAGATTTAGACATTAAATGGAACCATTTGAAACAATAGAATTTTAGGTTTCGAAAGTATATATGTAGTTTATTTTGAATATTTTTTTTAGCTTAGGGGTTGATCTTGAGGATGATAGCTAAAGCGATGAATTTTAGGTCTCGTGCTTTCTACAAAAAGAAATTCACTGTTAACGTTGTGAACTTCAGTGTCATCATATTAATGCATATATGACAATTTGAATTTTAATCATAACAATTTCTCCAATTAAATTGTAGAAATTTATAATTAATATCCATCTGAAATTCTGAACGGACAGGTTATGCATATTTCAATTGATTGAATCTCTCGTTTGATTAAAAGAAAATTGGAACAAAGCATTTTTTCGCACGTGCGAAGGGCAGAACGAATGGACGAATACGAGTGTAGGCGAATTCAAACATATTTCTCGTTGGCATGCCTTGCTTTCAATCAGCACTCGTATCCTGCGTCTGATTTTTTTTCTCTGCCTGCAGATATATAAGCTCATCTCTCGAATTTTTTCCCATCCTTTAGCGACGTCTCTCTCTCTCTCTCTCTCTTAGCATGACAGATAACGTAAATGATGGATGCTTTCTGCTCAAATGCAAAAAGAGTCTTTCATCTTAATGAAAGAGAGATTTCAATTGAAGTTTACATATCAATAAATATAATTATATGAAGGCATCCATAAAATCTGCGAGGTTTTTGAAATAAAACTTCAAGCAAGACAGGAATATGAAGAAACGTTTTTGCTTAAATGAAAATATTTCTTTGACCTAGAGATATTTTTTTCGCATCAAATATGTTGGGGCATTAGAAATCGGTAGATATTTGGGGGCCGTTGTATAACTAAGAAATTTGGAATGTGACGATCACCTTGACATTTCGTTATGTAGACGCTTATATGTATTTAGCATAACGGCGAAGCTTCGTTTCTTTTTCCGTCCTTAAGACCTCAAGAGGGAATATTTTTAGCTTATCCTCATTTTTCAAAGGAAGGTGCGCTACTAAAAAGTGTCTAACGGATCTGCAAATTCTGACACGCCTCCCGATCATTGGATTACTTTCTAGTTATGTTTCCTTTATTGATTGTAACCAAATATTCCAAGGAGTATCTTTCAAGTTCGAAGGCAAATTTGATTCTTATCAATATTCAATCCAAATTAGGAAGGTGTACCAGCACTTTCTCTGACGGTCTTGTGAGAAGGATCGATAAAATTCCCTGGCCTACATCAACTTTTATTCCCGAGTACCGAGGGGACACGACATCATTCTCCTCAATGAATTTTCGAATCACAGGACAAAAAGTTGACAATTGAATTTTGCATTATTAAAAATAATTAAAAATGAAAGAATATTTATTGTTTCACATTTTTAAACTAACATTATATTCAATTTATTTATCATTTCAATTCTAAGGTCTCATTTTCAAGCCGCAACAAAGTTGAGATTAAAATGTTACCAAAGAACTGTATTACTCTAAGACTTTCACTTTAAAACTTTCAAGTAATACCTCATCTTTGCTCCGTCATACCGACAATTACCATCATTTAACATCGTAATGACGCAATTATTACTTTCTTAATTAATATTTGCAATCCTTGAGCCTGGATAGTCTTTGGTAATTCTCTAACGCACTAATATAAATAATACATGTAGATATATGTTTTTTGAAAAAAGATCATAACGCGACTAGATTGAGGGGTTTCTTGGTTCTTTGGAAAAAGAGATCGGCGTGATTGTGATGCGATGCGATGATGGTGATGAAAGGGAGGTATCATTTTTCATCGGCACCTTTGTGTTGACCATGATGTACCTGTAATCAGTAATGTTCAGCCACGGGTATAGGAGCGTAGGTGCTCCAATCAAGGAACGATTGACCGAGAACGATGCGCAATCACGATTCGAGAAATAAAGAGTGGGAAACCTTGCGAAAGTTACATCACCAAGGCTGCTCACGATCATTATACGCATTAGATGTCCACTCACGGAGTTCTGTGTCTTGCACCTGTAAGTCCTAACTCCTTGCAGGTTCACTTTTTTCCCGTTGGAAGCATCTAAGTTCGGATATTTTCGAATTAGAAGTACCTGGTTTTGAATATTTTCAATTGAAAATACCAAGGTTCGAATGATGAAATTCAGAGACATTTCAGCCAATAAAACATTATTGTATGCAGTAAGTGTGGACCTCGAGGTCTTGAGTGACTTGTATAATAACGGATGTCTGAGAAAATGGCGTATTAACTTTTAAAGGGAGCAACCGGTAGGAATCTCGGTAAGGTAAGGACATCCATTAAAGGGACGGATTGCCCATGATCGCGAAAAAGACGACGAGGGACTACGAACAAGGCGATGTCGAATGTCCATTGTCCATCGACCGACAAAGGCTATTCAAAATAAAACCGCCGACGGTTTTTTCATACCTATTTCCCCTCGTATATAGAATATAAAATATGTGCCACAGCAAATTTTATCAGGTCAATTTTGCAACCCTTTCAAAACCCAAATAAACCTTTTCCTTTTATTCCTGAGGACTTGAACTTTGACCTCCATTTCCTGGGTGAGTTTAAAGGAGATAGGGTGATCTTCTCTCTTCAAAGAATTTCAATTTTATTTGTTTTTCTGGAACTAGAGAATTGGGTAGAAAGAATCACATTTCAGAGCTAAAGGTCGAAAGAGAAGTGTAGAACCACATTCGTAGAAACGTAGGACGAAATGGTTTCCGAAGCCGCGCAACCGGTATCCTTGTAATCCGACCACGCGAGTAACCTACGCCCCTCGTTTCGAAGTCTTAATGCAAAGTTACTATCGAAGCTGGATTTGTTAAGAATTCATAATATTGAATAATTGTAATTGGAGTCAAGGTGTCTCATCTCAAGTATCATCATGTAGTCAGGATTTCAATTTTCTTGATTGAATGAATAGCTTCAAAACAAGTAGAAAATCAGTTATAATATTTTGTAACAATAGAAGATACGAAACGATAAATGGGAATTCTTTATTTTAGTTCTATTTCACTAAACTTAATCAATAATCATCAACTCTTGTAGAATTCTAAGGCTTCTAAATCCCTATGGCTTCTGAATTACGTTTCTCCTAGAAACGCAATTCGAGTCACAAAATGCAGTACAGCTGCTTTTTATGCAGTGCTGCGAATCCAATTATTAAAATTTAGAGATCTGATTCATAAATTGTAGTCTAAGATATCCATATAATAACACAAGAGAGAGACATTAATTTCAATCCGTTGAGATTTGGTCATAATAATTCGAGGCAATAAAATATAAAATATGCAGGGAACTTAAGTAGCAACTTTTAATCTCGGATATAGGTCTTATAGTTATAATTCTCTTAGTCCTCGTAGACTAGACCTCTGGGAAACAAAAGTTAGACAGACCTTCCTCTGTAGGGCCCGGATACCTAACTCTTTTTATTTTTTTATTCTTTTTTCTTTTCTTAAGACTGCATTGAAAACCAGTAGAACCGGTTCGCTCGAAAACCACCCGTTTTGATCCGTACGCACTGTAATGCTAAAGTTTGAAGGGTTGGATGATGTCACGATCATGAGAAACGCGGTTAACTGTCTCTCGACATAAAACCCCATCGGTCTCGTAGTTACAAAACCTATCCAGATTATCCGTGTACTTTTCGACTCATCCTTACGCCCGACATTTTCAGTATTTTCCAGTTACAAGCATCAAAGTTTGGATATTTTTTTCCAACTGGAAGCCCAAATTTTCAACAATTCCACTTGGAATCAAAGTTTGGGTTTATTCCAATAGAAGCATCAACAGAATGTCTTGCTAGAGACTTCTTTCTGAGAAAAATTTAAAGTTTGATGTTTGCGAATGACCGTCAATTGTTAAAGCTCATAAAAAGTAAAAATAAGTATAAAGTTCTCAACGTAGACTCAAAAATGGATGAACTTTCTTTTTCTTCATGCAAAAGTAATCATTTTCCCAGATAAAACTTTGCTTGACGTCTATGTTTGAGAAAAGTGCTCCTCTCTAAGAGAAAGTTTTTGCTGACTTGCAGACTTGCATTGAAGAGAAGTGCAAAAAGTAAAAATTGTGTAGAATGATTGGCATTTAATTTCCGAATGTCGTGGCCAAAAGGTCTAATTTCTCTGAGTGCCTCGGTGAAGTGATCCGTGAGTTAAAAGATCGCATAAATATTCGCTTAAAGTGGCGATAAGCCGCATTAACGTCGAAGCTCGAGCGAGTTACAATGGATCATGAGTTGTTAACCTTATTACCGCGGATTTCAGACATCATGGGTCGGCGAGGCGGCGAAGAGAAACGATCGGTTCGAATCGGCAGTCGCGATCGTGCCTTCTAGATTCTAGCGCCTTTCAAACAGGTTGTGACATTGGTCGCTTGGCCTTTCCTAAATACCAAACCGCCAACCATGTCACGTAGTAGTATGCTTAACCAGTCGGCCTGTATACCTACTGTTTACCAAGATCGAGTCATTCGTGGGCGATCGGCGACCATTCGCAGGATCTTAACAAATCTCCCCGTTTTTCGTCTTCTTCGATCCTTGACAACCGTTTTCATAGGAATAGGCACAAGAGACATGATGCTCGAGTAATCGGGGCCCAAGAATGCATGATATGAGTCAAACACCAACCAGAGAAACCAGAGTGCGTGTCTAAAAAGATTCAAGGGAAAAACCGTCAATTTTTGTGCACCTTTTTATAATTTCTTGTACGTTTTTTAACACTTTTTAATAAGGAAATAAATCACTTTTTTCCTAACGAGCCGGTTCGCTATATCTGAGGCGGATTCGCCGAACCGACGCGCGAGATTCGTGATATTCAAGGATGGGTTGGAGAACTATCGATTTTTCCCTCCGGCTCTGGCTCTGCATGGTCCTGGCATCGGATTATGCGGGACGACTGACTGGCGTAAAACGAGCGAACAAGAGTTTATTTTTTTATTTTTTTTTATTGTGGATGCTGTTTTTTGTTTAAATTCCGTTTTTCTGTCGATGAGTATCGTTCTTTTAGAGATTCAGCGCAAGTCCACATATTCTACATATACTCTACAGTCTACTCTCTACAGCTTACTAATTTATTTAAAGATAGTTTTGTTGCTAAGAAAGTCTCTCTGAATATTTTAAGTATTTTAAAATTTCAAGCATATATATAGCACGAGTTATGTTTGCAATCTAATAAGAGTTTCACGAAAAAGGGATAGGAATCGAATTATGTATATAAAAAGCGGAGTGAAAGGCGTTAACATTTGCAGTCTCTAGATTGGGAAATTTCAAACAACTCGGCACTATCGCTAATTAAAATTTGAAATTCTTTGAAATTGAAGTGTTCGTCTGGAAAATATATTTTTTTTAAACCCAGCTCTTTTGAGTCCAACTTTTATGAAATGGACTTTTGCGTAACATATGTACTGCAACGTGCAACTAAAAATGAAGCACTCTGGCTGGCTTTCAGATAACATTATTTTGTGTGAAAGTCCAGGGTGGAAAAACACTCGTGTTGGGACGAGCGGGGACGTCGACGTCGATTGGAAACACGAGGCTTGAAATTCGGCGGTCGATGACGGGGAAAGCAACCCCTAGTCGCGTTGCACTTTTTTCTGCACAACCCCATGGGGGTGGTGGGTTTCCATGATGGCTGGAATCAGGGGTGGATTTGAACACGTCATCCACAGGATCCCAGTACCATATGGATGGAACCTTTAGAATATCCTCGACAAAATCCTCTTGATATCCATAGCTAAATCGCTTCTCTGGCCTCTTTTGCATTCGCTATCCAGGAATTTTATTTCCAATGAAAAATTCATCTGTTCTCCTCGATTTTCACCCATTCATAACTTTTCCTCTCTGTAATTTATGCTAATTTAGTGTTACATCAAAGCAACTATTAACATACTTACAACTCGTATATATCAGCTGATCTGTTTTTATTAATCAATAGATCTGTAATACTCCTTTTGCGAAAAGTCATATTTATAACTATAGCAGCAACTTCTTTAGATAAGGGCAAAATCGACAGCTATAGGAAGTTTCTAATGGATTTTCCATAAGTTAATTATTCCATCTTTGCTGTATGGTATGTGTATTTTACTTACCAGTCACAGGATATATATAATACCTTACCTGTTTTTTATTGCTCATAGATAGCACACATCATTACAAGAATCGATTGGAAAATAACGGTAGTTAGATTTTCCTTTTTTTGCAAAATAGCAAAGCCATTGCGGTCGAGAAATTTTTATGGAAATTATTTTTACTATGTGTTTAATCGCTGCGTTTAGATAATTATTAGCATCCTAGACTCGTAGCTTGTAATATTCCCTTGATTCTTGGTAGCTATATCTGATTAAAAGCAACTCTTCAATATTTATATGTCTAGAATTTGCATCTGCATTTCAAAATAATAACTATAAGAAAATCTCCTTCCATTTCTAGAGAAACACTGGAAGTTGCGGCATCACTTTATTTATCAAGCTTGCTATCTGATTATGAATTGTCGTCATTATTCTCATTCCAAACTCTAATAAACGTCTAATGAATACTAATGTGTATCTCGTATATGTGCAGAGATTTATCTGGGACAAGGGAGAGTTTACTTGAGTATATACTTGTATTGTATGTAGTTCCCCAAAGTTTGAGTATTTTCCCATGTAAAATTGTACATATTTACCAATTTTAAACATATTAATGTTTGAATTTTCCAATTGAGAGCATTTAGCATTCTATTTTATCCCTCGAGAGAATCATGTTTGCAAATTAAAGTTGAGCTGCACTCCAAAATGCAATGGCAAACAATAACTACAATGTCACATCTCACCTTCGCACACCTCGAGGCAACAATGGGCTTTCTTTGCAAGGACACGGTAAATTATCTCGACTCTTGTGTCGCGGCAAATCGCAATTGAGCCTCGCCGTTCTCTTTTCACCGATCGCGACAAATTAAGCCGATCGCTCATTCGCCACCTCTTACTTGCGACCTATATTTGTATGAGGTATATTTATAGAATTGACCCGACTAATAGACATTATACGGTTGTACAACTTGGTCATGAAATTGCACCTTCTTTCAAATTGATTAGAACTTGTCTCGCAATCAGGAAATAAAATAAAGTCGCTCCAATTGAAAAATATTCAAACTGATGTTTCCAGATTCAATCATGTCTCACTGAAAAACTTGAGCCTAATATCTTTTTCATTTTTCGCCATTTCAAAAGCATGGACCAATTCCTAATATATACTTATACATATACAAGATGTCGAGTACTTTAATATTGGATTTCCATGAGCAGCGACTAATGTTACACGTAAACGTTTCAATTCCCTATCGCGAACTGTTTTCCATTCTAGGATCTTTCTTGTCTTTTTTTCCGTGGAAAGAGTCTCATTTCTCTAGGACGGTACTAGAAAGAAAATAGCCTATTTATCGTCAAAGAATGAGTCGCGAAAATTGGTAATTTCGAACAACGCGATTTTTCTACTCCATTCCTTTTTTCTGGGTGCTCAGCAAGTTAGGAAAAATGTCTATAGTTGTAATTTTTGCATTCCACAAATCAAATATTCTCATGCAAATTCTTGGAATAGAATGTATCACTCTTAAAATCTAATTCTCTACTCGATACTTGTTGGTAGATATCCGGGAAGGTATTCAGTATTCACTGTCAATCGTAAGTCGACTCGCATTAACGATCAGAGTACACTTATTGCCAGTGAAAGAGTCACTCGTTACGAGCTGTAGATACACTGTCGCTGACAATTCGTTATAAAGTGTATCCCCCGTCGAGTTGTCTTTAGTGACTTTATACCCTGCTCTCACGGTCTCATTGCAGAGCAAGTTACAGTCATTGCTGAAAGAAAAACACATCCTCAATCGAATCCACAATTTTTTTGCACTCGTGATGTCGTCGAAATTACAGCAGGACGGTTTCGATTAATCTACCGCATTTTTCCGCCCACTTTCTGATGTGGGCGCCTGTAAAAAATGACCCAACGCAAAGTGGAAAGTTAATTAATCGAAAAAAACGTCATTGGATAAAAATAAGTAAAATCATACGTGTAACGATGTCGTTAATTTCACTCATTTCGAATGAATGTCCTTTGAGCAGTACTCAAGTTCATAATTTGTATCCTATGCATCACTTTAACGATCTGTAATTCAATGATATTAATTTTTTTAAACTTCTGAATCAATTTTATTGCATTTGGCGAAATTCTGCTTCAAATATTTTCCAATTGAAGGATCAGAATTTGAATATTTTTCAATTGTTAGCACTAAGTTTCATTGAACAACTTTATAGACTCGTAGCTGTGGCTTAAATTGCAGAGTTATTACCGTCAAGGGATTTGCTGGATTCTGAGTACATTTCTGTAAGGCTGGTGACCAATACTTATCCGGTTGAGCTATAACTTGAAAAAAAAAATTGATCGCCCAAGGAAGTACGTAAATATCGTTCAGAACGATGTTGGAGCGATGCAAGCCGGAAAAAGAGACAGGAGGCCTGTAAACGTGACGGTTAATCACTATCGCCAAGGTAATTCTATCCGTCTCTTCTCGCCGGGGCTATCGAACCCGAAGCCTTAACCTTTACGTTCATCCGGAACAAGTTTGAACGACTATTCGTGTAGACGTCAATGTGTAAGTGTACTTCTATAAAACGCACTTCGCGTCTAGTATTACACATTTGCCTATAATATTTCCGAGCCCACGTTTCTTTTGACAACCGTGCTACTTATTTGTCATATCCTCCTACGAAATTCTTTCTCCTTTTCCCCTTCCCTTCCAAATTTATGCAATAATTTCTTCATAGAGAAAGGAATTCGTTTTAATGGATTTGTGCGAACGAGCGATGATTTATGTATGAAAATTATGTGTTCTGATCTTAATATTTACCTAGGGAATGAGAAATATGAATTGAATAAATTGAAAGGATGAAATTTTGAGTATTTTCCAGTTGTACCCATTAAACTTGGAATTGTTTGCCTTAGCAAGCATCGATGTTAAAATATTTTATCTTTCCAATTAGAAGGGCCTGTAGAATATTTTTGCAACTTGAAGCGCGCACTATTTTATAAGAAATCCGGCATTTTATGTGAAGGTCTCTTTGATAAATTCATGTGACACTTGAGGAGAGTTAAAGTTGATGTTTTCTCTGATTACGAGAAACAACGCATGATTGGGAAACATGAAATAGAAGGATTTGCCTACAAAGAGACTCATTGCGAGAAACATTTACAAACGTCTCATGCTACGTGCGTCATGGACACTTGTTTTTTATATTCTTTTCTTTTCATTTATTTCTAACGATCCTTTCTAAAGACGAGTTAGCAACCGGATATTCATTGTACATCCATAGCGCACGATTGGTACACAGTAAGCTCGTAGGGACGACAAGAATGTGAATTTCACACGAGGTTTCTTTCTGTTTCAGGTAAGCCAGGCACGCGAACGAGATTCTTTTGCTCCCGGGCACGTTAGTTCTTCCACGACCTACGACTCGAGGAGCACTTTCTCAAAATTGAGAACCCAGACCTACGGTAATGTTAAATTCTAAATCACGAAACTGTGATCCTAGAAAATTGCTAGGTTTTTAAGTGGCAAGAACTGCTATAGGCTTAGATTTTACAGCTATAAATATTGAAACACAAGTGTTCAAACAATGTGGAATATTTTCTCGCACACAAAAAAGAATATGGAAATTCTGAAGTCACTCATGTGTTCATAAAAGTAAACATCTGCTATTTTTGGTATTTTAGTCGATTGCTAGTCTGAGTTTAAAAAAAGCAGTGATCCAAAATTAATGAGTATATATGAACATTACGGAGGAAATAGAATGTCAGTAGGACGATGCGCGTGTCTACGGTCGGGTCGAAAGATAATTTTGGAATAGCAGACTGCAGCGTCGGTGGCAACGTGGGGCTTCGAAAGTTCAATGCTCCTGCATTTCGAGGTTCACAGTCACATCGAGAGCTGACGATCCTTACCTACTAGGGTCAATTTAGCCATCCAAGTTCCCATCGGTAACGATCATCTGCCAATGAATAGAATAAAAGCATGCAAGGGTCGCTTTAGATCCCACCCATATTCTATATGCCTCTATATGTAGAGAAAATACGTTAGGATTGGGAATTTTCACATAATTTGAGAAAGGAAAAGGTAAACTTCAATTCTAATGTTAGCAAACATTAACACTAAACACAGATACTTGAAAGTTAGAAAATTGTGTCGGCGAGTTTTATCATAACTGGAATTCTAATTCAGTCAGCAGCTATTCGAATTAGATATAGAAATAAACTTGACATACTATCACAAATTGATTTAAATAAGTTTTGGTTCAGTGATCATGGCTATCGCCGAATGAAGTAGCTTTGCGCTTGGTCGTGCGACTCGCCATGGTTCATTTAAGAACGTGGCTACTATCATCGAGTTTACCTGGTCACGCATGATCGACCGTCCATATCCGTCAGTGTTTATCTGTCTCTTTAATGCAGCTGGGTCTCTTTTGAATGTTGCTACAAATCGCTTTGAAAACCGACATGTACGCGTGCCTACGCAGCGAACTTTTGCAATTTACTTTCTCTTGTATACCTTTTGCAACCACGTATGAAATATTCCCCTTCTTGGCACCAATGAAAAATTAATCACTCGATCAGTGACGCAAAATGCATTTTCGTAAATGTCAAACTCCTGTCCTTAACACGACACACCAACTTGATATCAAACATAAGCAACACTAGAAACATCAAACTTTGAATACTTTCCAATTGTAAACATTAAATTTTTAATACTTTACAATATTGGGAGATAATAAAATATCTAATCTGAAGTATATATAAATGATAAATTGAAATTCAAAGTTTCTGTTTCCGCTCCAAGCATTGATTGTGAAGAATATAGGAGATAATTTATCAGATAAAGACATACGTGGGCTCGACGCAAAAACGAAATGAAGAAAATTCATTCGTTTTGCTTTCCTCACTCGCTTCTGGCATTTAGCACCATGACATTTCGAGAACCGATTGATACGGCACAAGATAAACATTTCAGTTATTCCCGTTATGCAATTTTTCTTTTAATCGTTACACTGAGTAGTTAAACTGTATCTCGCGCCACAAGATTGTTAAAAGCTTTATTACGATCGCGGTCTCGGATTCTTGAATTATGCGACTTTTATCTTCTTAATTATGCCTTATTTCCAATTTCATTTTTTTATCTGCTGTTCTTATTACGACTCAACTTACACGTACACAGTACTAAACAATGAAAGTGAATAAAAGTATTTAAGATTAGTTAAAGTTAAATGAGGTTCATTGGAGTTAAATGAACTCAGCTATACTCTCGACTAATGCAACACGACCATTAAGTTATATGACTAATTAGCGAGAAGTTTTTATTCCTAGCAGGTGCACAGCATCGATTTAAATTCGAATCTTTTCAACTCGAGAGCATTCCGGAAGCAATTTTTATATTAGAACTGAAAAGTATTCAAATCTTGATGTTAACAATTGCATAATGAAAAATATTCATTACAGAATGAATAAATAAATAAATAAATAATAGATAACTCTCCATTGACAAGGCTTAAATCTTGCAATGACATTATTTACACAGTTATATACACACTTGTACAAAGGTGCAATACACAGCAGATCTTTATCGCGAAAGAGTCAGGCTGAAAATAGAATAACGCGATAAAAAATGTAATTGCCTCTTGGTCTCGTAGAAC
This sequence comes from Synergus laeviventris, assembly GCA_032275145.1. Classification (NCBI taxonomy): domain Eukaryota; kingdom Metazoa; phylum Arthropoda; class Insecta; order Hymenoptera; family Cynipidae; genus Synergus; species Synergus laeviventris. The sequence continues at coordinate 11,931,364 of JAUESI010000038.1, read as the reverse complement.
ATATGAAATAGACTGATTACCCTCTTCTCGCGGCATGGCACGATCGACAAACAATGCCTCTTTGCAGATGCAGATGGAGACTAGCTTTCGAACACCTTGAGACTTGAGACTTGGCGATCCCAACTCAAGGTCCTCTCGTGGCAAGTGCATCTCGATCTCGTGATTTCGCGACTTGGGTGTACGACCCACGCGCTTCCCTTCTTGGCCTTCTTATTCACACTCTATTCCCCTTCGAACAATGCGTGCATAATCCATGCACGTTATATGGTTATGAGTGTTATATAATTATGTTTATATTGTATATTATATATAGACGTAAAACATGTGCACTTATGATTCTTGTAAGGTTTAGCCATGCACAGACGTAGGACACGAGGACTAGAGAGGAAATCCACACGTGCTCGTGTGCTCGTGTGTACTTTCTGTGTCGGTATGAAATGATATGAAATGGTATGAAATTAATAATGGAGCGAGGATATACGCGGTCTGGGCACGGTCACACCATAAAGCACGAATACCGACCTGTGTGTATAGTTTGGAAAACTTTAACGGGAAGAGCATATGGCACGATTCGGTTCGCTCGTCGCGCATCAAGGGATGATAAAGAACGCCGTAGGAATATTATGTCTTTTCAAGTAAATACGATATTTTCCAATTGTAAACAGCAAAGTTTTAATTTCCTATCCTAAGCATCAAAATATGAGTTTTCCAATGAATTTGAATTTGCAAAACATCTATTTAAATTTCCCATTAATGATTAAAGTAACTATAATCAACGTCTGATTAGTGAAACTGTCGGAAATGAGTCGTTAACTTCAATGCAGTCTATATTTAATAGTAGTCTGTATCAAGGGAAGTAGAAGTAGAACGATAGAATCAGAAAAATGATTGATTTCCTCAGGAAGGATTCGGATCCTGAATTGCTTTCTTTTTTAAAAGGAAGATATACATACCTATTTGACATTCGTAAAAACGCAATTCAATAAATATCGAATCCAAGAGCTATGAAAAAACGTTTCGGCATGGTCCCGTGATAAAATCGATCACGTCGTATACACGTGAGATAACATCGTTACACGGATAACACGCATTATGGTTGACCAAGTTCTGATATGTCTGAACATTGTACATTTATCCGACCGGTATGCGTCCAATGAAAGCAAGGTTGATTTCAAGGAGATTGCAATTCCTGATCGATTATGCGCTTGTTCCACTTTTCCCCACTCCACTTTTCATTTTTTGTACCCCTTTCCTGAGTAAAAGCCACTGATTTTTTTTTTGCAAACCTTCAAGAAAAACGGTACAATCAGAAATAGAAAACATACAATCCGAAATATTATACATCAATGTATATGAAAAATGTATATGCAGTAATAGATCAAAATGAAGTATATATACTATATATTTATGAGTTTTAGGTACTTTATAATATAGTCGAGGAGAACCATAATATCCCCAAATTTTGAATGTCACGATGATTTAACTTTTCGCTGACCCCATATATTCTTAGTTTTGATAAATGAACTAAACCTTCTTGGCCATGAATCAATTCCTCAAGAACAGAATTGGAGATGAAGAACGTGACTAAGATTTTTCATTTTCGATCGAGAAATAGCTCTGATATTTCAACTTTTTCCCCTGCCTTTCCCTCTGAAAGGAATTCAGTGTGGAATTCAGTGCAACACAATCGCGTTCGAGCCTGTAATATGTCACTGGAATAAAAGTATACATGCATGTATGAAAATGTAAATCGATCGAGTGCGCTTTGGTTATTGAACGCGAATTTCTTTAAGTGTAGAGTGTATACTTAAATAAATCGGCGTAAACGCGCGCGGAAGCAATTGGCACGCGCCTGACCGTATCTCGATTCGCGACTTGCGAAAGAAATTGAATCAAGCGACATTCTCTCCTCCGTCTTAACTTTCCGATCGAAAGGCGCCACGTAATCGCACCAAACTCTGATTCCATCCTCTAATAACGAATTACCAAATCGGGATAAATATAAACTCCCTTTTGAGCTTTTTCCAATTGAACGAAATTCTTGTTGTTTCACTGACATTGAAAATAGTACAATTTATAAAAGAAATTAAGAATGTCCCTTTTTTGCAGAAGAACCATAATTGAAATTCGTATTTTTCATAGTGGAAACATAATATACATATAATATCTATGAATATTTCCCAGTTGCACGAGCCTCTTGGACTCGGGCCTAATCAGATAGAGCACTTAAGGGACTTAGACCCAAATGTAGTGGGTGATCGAAATATCTAGAAAAAAGAATCCATTTTCCCTAACTTGGGTTGGTCCACCTAAAATTTATTTGCCCCGAATCTCACGAAGCCGTCAAAAGACGATAAATGACGTAGGGGTACGACACAAGATCCTTTTGTTGGGACCGCGTGGATCCACCACGGGATCTCAGTCGAGTTCCTTTCAGCTTCGTTCTCAATTCTGGGAGAGGTTACTGTGGGTTACTGAGATAGAGACAGCTGTCTGTTGAAAGGAAAGAGGACGAGGCGAAAAAGATACGGCAAGGTGGACAGGGATAATAGGAAAGTGAGAGAGAGAAAAAGGGCGAGGCTACGTGTAACAAACCGAGAAAGGAAAGGAGAGAGTGAGAGAAAAGAGGAACAGGGAACGTGGAGAAAAAAGATATAAAAAGAGAAAAAGACACCCACGCTTTGAACTTTCCGGATGACATGGAACTGAAGCCTGGGTCGTCTTCGAAGAGCCAAGGTAGAAGGTTTTGCCTTTGCTTTGCTTTCCTTTAGGTTTAGTTTATCGTAGACTCTTTTGAGTTCAGAGTTGAATTTAGCTGTTAGCAGTTACTTGTTTAGCTTCTGAGTTTATACGTCGTGCAGCTGCTCTTCCAATACCGTTTTTTTCGTCATCTACTAAGTACACATAGCAACAAAGATAGATGCACGTGTATCTACCGATCTTATGAAATCTCGTATATTTTATCAGATTCGATCCTCAGAATTTTCCTTCGGTTATTTAGCTTGCCTCAAAAGCAAAGCAATTTCACGGTTTGTACAATTTATTCTGGACATAATTTCAGGAAAGGGTGTATTAGAAATTCGATTTAAATTACCCAAGATCGATATGCAGATTTCAAACGATTTCATGGAATTTAAAATATTTCAGCTTGAGTAATCTAGAATCGTAATTCAACTCTATCGATTTTTCACTCGAATCGATTCGAGGATCTTTTGGTTGATTGTTCTGGGTTGTTTCAAACTCGATGAAAAGTAATGTTTGAATCTTTCCTCTTAGGAGTCTTTTAAACTCTTTGAGATAGATAAAAAAGAGCTTCGAAATGACTCGGCGAGGGCAGGAAGCGCAGCTGGGATCGGAGATTGGCCAGCTGTTGATCGAAGGTTTTAGGTGTAGACCGACCGATACTTGGCCGTGAGAAAGGACAAGCTGACTAGCTATAGGCTAGAAAAGTGACTCTTGATACGAGAATCCCAGTCAAAAGAGATCTTTCGGTTTTGGGTCTTGGGGACAGAATATTCTAATTTTTACGAGCAAACATCTGAGGTCTGCCATCTACTATCCACCATATCAACTGTTTTACTTCAAAGTCCCAAAGCTTGCTTTCTAACGGTCAAAGGTTTAGCTGCTACTGGATATAATTCAACACCCCTCAAACTCAAACATTTAGAAACATTTCTCTCAACTGGAAAAACGTCTACGCATATCGCTACTTTTCCAAGTTTAAATACTTGTTCCGGGGTGGAAAAGCGAATGTAAATGAGATATTGCGACGTGTTAAATACATCAATATAGGCGACGCAATGTTTTGCCTGTAAATGGATTACTTTCTAAATAGTAAGCAGCGAACATTAATGCGAAAAAAGCCTCATTATTGCGTCGTGGTCAATCGCAAACATACTCTGCTCCAGCGACTCAAATTACCCAAGGAAATGTGATCTATATACATAAATCTCACATGGACTTAATAATGACTTAGAATATTCACTTGAAAAATCTGTTCAATCCTTGAAATTCCTGAAAATCACTTAAAATCTTTTAAATTCCCGGGTGAAACTGGGGAAATTTCTGCTAGTAAATAAATAAAAATTTTGGTTTTGGCAACTTCAACTTAAACTTCAACTTTAGAATTCAGAAAAGTGGAAAAAGCGTCCACTTTAATGAAAAGTCTATAAAAAGAGATAAAACAGACAAAATAGATGTCCATATATTATCTGAACTTTTCCTAGTGCTTTAAAAACACCTGTCAAGTATGCAATGTAAATTGAACCTTATGTGCGAGCACGTTTGCTATAGGTGTGGTCAAATGGGAGAAAATGTGTCTTGAGCAAAGTAATAACTCCTTTCTGGAACGTACGTACTGCCGCATATCATAAGCTTCTTATCTGTCCAAATGCTGAAAGTATATTACTGATTACAAGTAGCTGCAAGATGCAGATCATAAATTCAAGTACAATGTGTAATGTACGTATTCTAGATGTACATACATGTGCAATTTAGGTCTTAAATCTTAAGAATTAAGATCCAATCCAAGAGATCAAGGGATTTTAATAGATGCT
>JAUESI010000038.1:11890723-11917532 GCA_032275145.1 Synergus laeviventris | reverse complement strand
CATCAATTCCCCAATTTAGTCAAATCCCTTATAATTCTTCAAAATCGATCATTGGTCGACATGAATTATTCTATGCAGAGGGTGATTAGATAATATAAGTATAAGCGAGAATCGAACGCGGTAGCGTGCTTAATTGGTCGTTTAGCAATCAAGATCTGTACCGGTTTCATCTTATGATCTCTTTCAACTCACGTTTCGTGAAAGCTATATAATTTTCTCGTATTTCAGCGGAATCGTGAACTCTCACACTGAACTGACTTTTAAACTTCTCGTTACTCAAGTCACTGAAACTCTCAATACCAACTGATCCGAATCTAATCTGATCTGAAACTTTAATAAACTACAATAAAATGCACTGAAAATTGTATTTCAGCGATAGGAGATTTTAGAGACAAATAGACATATCTAAAAAATTGTTTGAGTCAATTTACACTATTTTGTCAGTATTTTTTCACTCTAGGTTCAAAGTAAAAGAGTAAATAACTTTTCAAAAATTCTGACGAAGATATGTTTGCAGTTGGGAGATACGAACCTTACTCCTGACGATGCAGGTAGAACCGTTCTATTCAGAATTTCAGGTCAGGGGTTCAGATGGTCCCTTCTAAGCTGCAGTATCTTCCTTGCCTTTCGGGGCGAATTCCTTATTTCCTTCTACCCATAGGCCGAGAAAAAAACTTGGTAAAATAGCTAACTTTTCGTGTATTCAACCAGAAAAAAGTAGAATGAAAATACATGAAATGAGATAAATTAAATTTTAATTATCCTAAAAAAAATATTTTTATTTCTATTTCCATTTTTTAATATTATCCGAGAATAAATTGTGAATCGTTCCTCATGCGAAAGTAATTTTCATTTCGAAATGAGAAACTTCCGACTGAAAAAATTAAGAAATATTTCCCTTCTAATTGAATTTAAAGTAAAAATCGACGGAGAAAAAATATTCTCGAGGCTTGGCTCGTGACTGGTGAATTCTGTTCACCAAAACAGGGAACTCTCGGCCTCAGCTCGCAGTTCTTCGGTCCTTTCACCTTTCCCTTCACCGTCCGTGCATTTGTCATTCTTTTTAGTCTTTAGTCTCAGGTCCCAGCTCTCCTGACTGACTTCCTTTTACCTGTGGACCAGAGGGCTATCAGACCGAGTCTTAAAAAAAAGCCTAAAAGGGTCTTTGGTTTGGATCCGAGTCCCTGGCCTTGAATTTACCTCTCAAGTTTGGTTAGTTCCCATTCCCTGTTGCTGAAGTTTGGACCATTATATGCGGAAATCGGTCGATCGTGAGCATTCTCTCACTCTAGTCTCCGGTCTCCAATCTTTTATCTTTAGCTCTTAACTTTCCTCTTATTGGCTCCCAACGTTGGGTCTGGTAAAAATTAAAAGATCTCCTTTGATTAATTTAATGCCAAAGAAATACGTGAGCAATCATGACGCACAATTCCGTCGTCATATCCGCTGGCAGGTAACTGCTTTCGCCAAATCGCTTCCCGCATATTCCAAACGTCATAACCAGAATCCGCTTCCGTGAAAACGATAAGACAGCTCTCCTTCCGCTTGATACAATACTTCCCTTTCCGTTCCGGATATGCTTCTTTCCTCAAAAATGTGTAAAACAGGACTAAAGCACAAGTCCGCCCGAAATCGGACTAGGCTCCAAAAAACTCCATTATTTTGATTAAAAGGGGTCTATTTATTTAATTAAACATAATATAGTTTATATTTATAAATTAGAAATTATTGTTATTTAGTTTATAAGTGAGAACGTGGATTATCTATAACATTTTCAGGTGATATGTTATAACAAGGGTACTGAGCGTTCATGACATACCATGTGTATACTGTATACGCACTCAACTTGGATTAATTTGACGTTTGACCGGTTGAACCGAGAGGGAGAGATCTGTGAAACCCCAATATATGAGGGTTGGGGTCCCCCTCAATACCTCCACGAATTCCCTTTGCCCTCTCATGTTGTCTCGCTTTGGCTAGGGTTGTAAAGTTTCATGAAACATTGGCCAAATTAAAAGCTTCATGAAACTTATGAAACGTTTCAAAGTTTTATAAGTTTCAAAAAATCACATAAAAAATAAAATGATGTTTTCTTAATTTCAAGTCTCAAACGTCACAAAAGACCTAACTTCAACATGACAATAAATGCGCATGCGCATACATATTTTATGAGACTTTGTAATGTTTCAGAAACTTTGGTCCAATGAAACGTTCCATTGTTTTATGAAACTTTCAATGTTTTAATGAAACGCTTCATCGAGTCACATCCCTAGCTTTCGCACAGTCGACGCGTCGCGGTGACTCGACTCACTGAATCGAATTGGACGATAGGGATGATAGTGCGCTACAGTAGCGGCTCTAAAACATCCACTGCCCCTAAACCCTAAATTGCTGAAGCGAAAGAGTCCCACAAAGTACTTCGTTAAAAAATTTTTAAATTATTATAGACTTCAGAATTTGGGTACAAATATAAGTGTGATAGTGATGTAACTTTTAGTCACAAAATTTCCCACAATACAAATTCCAAACAAGGTTATCGGAAATGTTATGACAATGGGAATTTTAATCTTTTTAAAATTAGTGTTTATCATATTTACTTTTTCGGCTTTTTCCTGTGAATAGGTCGGTCAACACTCTTGAAGAGACTCGAGGAAATTCAAGACGAGGACTTCCAGATATTCCTTGGCAACAAAAATGTACATATAGCATATATATAATTATATATATATATATATATATAATTTTAATGACTTCTAAGAGATCTCAAGGAATTTCACGACATTTATTAGTATTTTAAGAAATGTTAAAGAATTTCACAATTGATAGGAGTAAAATTATAATTTGTTCGCACTTTTTATGAGTGGAACAACTTTTGAGTCAATCTAAATAGTAAATTAACTTTCAAAGTGTGGAAATATTATCCACATTTGCATAGTTATAATGTATCAGGTTCCTCAATTTTTAATTATTATTAAAATGCCAAGATGACTCCAACTGTCACATAATGATTAAGTGAAAATCAAAAGCATCACTGCGAACGATCTTCATACTTCATAAAATTTTAAAAGTCAAATATTTTATGACCCGTAAGTATTTTTCCTTGGGGGGCCTGGACAGTATCACTGCGATGATAATAGTATCGTTGGTTTCATCAAAGGTATTATTTTGGTTTTATCGAAAGGATAGAGATTGTGAAAAACACAGTCAGAGATATTAGCAAGGAAAAACCAAGCCTCGCAGTTGCTATAGGCATAGGCTCTGCAGTTAAGTTAACAGTAAGCCTCACAGTAAGCCTCGCAGTAAGCCAGAAGCGTAACCCACAACACGTAGACATGGGGATAGGCTAGGGATAGCCGATAGGGTGTTCAACTGTTCACGGTTCAGGTTCAGACAGGGTGAAGCTGCAGCTGCAGCTGCAGGGCTCCTCGTGCAGGGCGCACAGAACTGAACCTTGTCATTACCCGAGCCCCCTCCCCATCCCTCCGGCTGAACCTTGCGCGACGCAGTCGGTGCTATGCGCGGTGTTCACGCCGCGCCGCTCTCAGTCAGTCTCAGTCGTCAGTCTTTACTCGGCCGTCGGAGGGGCGGTGTCGCAGCCAGACTTTTTTTCTCCATTAAAGGATTTGTAGTTTTGCCGTGACTCCGATCATCACCTACCCCTCAAAGACTTTCCAATCTCACTTCCGGTACCGCGCTGAAGCTTTTCATATGTCTTGTGCGCGTATAGTCTTCTCGATTTACCCTGCAGGACGGACCAAGTAACCCGCCTGCAGTGGAACGGGTAGTAGAGCCAGTGGTGTGTGCGCAAGTGCAATATTAAAAAAAAAAAGCGAAAACGTAGCGCAAGTTTAAATAGAATTGTGCTTTCTTTTGGATACGTCGCATGCGGATATGGAGTGGGCGGTCAAGGCGCGCGGAACGTAAGTCGAAAAGGTTGATTTTTAAACAAAGTCCTATCATATGCCTTGGTGTCACTATCAAATTTTGTGTCTGCGCGCGACCACGGGGCGGGGTTTTATGTCGCTTCGCTCCGAGGTGCACCGAACGCTCGATACCATTTCATGACCGACGGGCTTGGTATCTGAAACCAGCGAGCCTCTTCCGGTGCGGAAAAGTCGGATTCAATGCATCACACGTGTGACCGGAAACCTCCTGGATTACGCCTACGAAACATAAAACTACTACACAGGAAACTAAGGAGTTTCATTCATCTTCGGAAGTGATCCCAGGATCTATCCTGCGGATTTAGAATCATTTGTGGGTTTGGAAGTGGTACTACTCCAAAGATTTTCGATTAGTGAGCCTTTCAAAGCTGAAAAGGATCGCTGTTGGTGGTCCTAGGCTTCATGTTCTCAGATTTATAAGTGTTCCTTTCAAGACGGATTACTCCAAAGCAAAGTTGATATTATTAATAACTCTTGGAGTGGAGCATAAGTTCATCCAAATTCTAAACTTAGAAGTTCATAGTTCTCTAGAACCATATATGCAGAATAATGCATATATCCTCCAGTCGGAAGCATCAAAGTTTGAATCATGGACCTACAAGCTCTCTGCTTAAACAGTATTTTCTAGAAACTAATCAGGAAAGGAGTAAATATAATATGATGCCGATGACAAATCTGTTGTTGATCTATCGCATTAACTTGATAACCATCTCGCTTCCCTGGGAAAAACGTTTTTCGCATTGATGAATTGGTGTCATCAATCCAATTTCTCATACTTCAATCTACTTAATCATTAACCACTTCCTTCCCAGAAAAATCTCTAATTGACATCCTTTATATCATGGAATTGATTGCAGTAGATTAAAAACTCACAACAATGGTATCTCGCTCTGTTTAGTCTTTAGTTTGTGCTAATTGCTGATGTAGATCTGCTTTATCAAAAGTTACTGAGTTTACATTTTTAAACTTTGTCTTGCAAAGCGAGTTCTCTCGTGAGTTTTGATAACTTATCAAGCTACTTGAAGCTCATCAGGCATGATGTAATAATCCTTCAGCGAGAAGTTAGAAGACTAGGAATAACTTCTGTCAAGAGTTCCATAACTTTCATACAAAGTAATGAACTTTAACTTCTGGATAGTTATGTTCTGCAGCGTCATGATCTAGCTCGATACCATTTCTTCAGCATACTCTACACGAGAAAAGACGATCAGCATTTTGAACAGCATCTGAAAATATTCAAATTAAAGATTTTGCTGTGTTGTCAGGCTGTTAGTGCAAGATGCACTTCATTGCGAGACGCGTTGCTGTGAGCGGAAGTCGTTTTTATTGCTCCTATACTAAAAATCCAATTCCAGCACGGTTTTACCGTTTGCTCACCCGGAGGGCCGGAGATGTCTGGCGCATGGGATTAATTTGTTTCTCCCGTGTTCCGCAAACAAGGTCCCCTATTAGGACTCAAAACTACCAAGATATGCCGACCATCTGGTGAGCAGCTTTGCCTCAAAACGAGCGACCATTTGTACTTTCCTGGGTAGAAGACTTATTTCGAGCGTTTCCAGGAGGTGAAATCCTTCAAAGAAATTATGCAGTGCATTCAAGAAATTTCGGAGAAAAATGATCGGTGACGAAGATCGGAAATGCCGTAGTCGGGTTCAGTGAAGGGTACTTTCCTCCTCTATTGGAAAGTCCAACGTGATTCGACTCTAAAATATTCTTAATATTTAGGATGATCCATGCACCTGTGATAGCAATGTCTTATTTCCATCAGGACACTGGAACAGGTGCACATCGCAAAAGTCATAAACCCGTTATACTATTTTAAAACTCGAAACAACGTTGTGCGTAAATGTATGTATAATGTTTTGCTCTGAAACTCAACTTCTCTTTCCTCGATTCTTTATTTAAAATAATTCTTTAAAGACAAAGGAACTCTTGTTTACCGTTTCGTGTTTCGTGAATTGTAAAAGCAGAAGTACATAATTTTTCATCAAATAAGTAATAAATGAGTGAAATTAATTTGACATTAATTTGCTCTGAATGTGGACAGTGAATATAGATAATCGGCGGCTAGTCTTTGAAATTTGCACGTGTCTATTATTAAACCGTCGAGCTTGATCGGTCGCGAAAGAAAATTTCCACTCTGTCGATCACTGGTCCAGGTAAATTTGATCGTAACGAAATCAACACTATTTTGACCTTCAAGACTGACTTTTTAATTTCAAACGTTCTTTTTGAAAGAAATTTTGAGAAAACATATTAAGAGTTCAAAATAATTCAAGTCTGCACGTGTATCTTAATTATCAATTTATTTTTATCGTAACAAATTGTCGTCGTAAAGTGAAACGAGTTTTGCAAGACCACATTACTTTTGTAACTAGGTAATTAGAAAATATGCTTGCTGATAGTGGCTGACATTGATAATGATTACGTGTTCTTATCGAATTACCAAACAGATTTCCAGTTACTGTTCACTTGTTTCTCGCTAAAAAGAACGTTCTTTTGAATTTATTTAAATGGAATGTAACCTGCCATTGACATAGATATTAAAAATAAAAGAAGTAAGAAAAAGTGAGTGCTCCATTTCCATCTAACTCTTGTGTAATCTCGACCTTGGGCTTCAAACGTTTTCTCATCTTGAAATAAACGATTCTCGAGTCCGCGGTAAATGCAAAACGTGAAAGGTAGTTCCATATTACAAATTCTCGTCTGCATATATTTACATGCGTGGTACGCGATGCAGACACATGTATTCAGCACGTGTGAGTACAACTTCTGTCAGAATTGAATCAAATTGAATGTGTCGTCGTCCCGAGGCGTGTTGGTCGTCTTGAATCGAGAGAGGCCTTTTTTTGATCAATGAGAACTTTCTTTCCTTTCGACTTAGTGTAATTAGTCCTCGTTCTCGTTTGGCTAGGGTCTGGGGGAAAATATAATTACCGTCACCAAAATAAAACACGTTTCGAGTTTGCGCAATATTTTTTATGCTAATCAAGCGGTATTTTCAGGAGAACGTTAAAGCAGTCTCCAGATGAGAAATTCGCGATTGTTTTGTTAATAAATATTCTCACTGGCCTATCTCTGACCTTAGACACCGGTAGTAATTTTTTTAACTGAAAAACTGACTAAACTTGAGATTTCTCCGCCCCGTGTCACTTCAATTCAAGGCTAGAACGAGACTTTTATCGCACGCTGCTTTGAATTTTGTCCTCAGATTAACTTTATCGTTAGACAGAATGTTTATTTTCTTGGGAATAAATGTTTGTTTAAAGACAGCAATCTCTCAAGGACAGATTTTTTAAACTGGTGTTCATGTAAATAAACTTGTTGGGAGATGATAAAACTTTTGGTCATTTATTTATTGTTGATAAAAATGTAGAGTTCTTAAAATATCTAATTTGTTATCTCTCACTTGTTTTATTCCAAATTTCAAACCACATGAATTTTATAGGAAAATACTTCCTCCTCGGTTTTGTTCCAGAATAACCAGACGCTGTACGTTGGACGCTGAAAATCAATAGACTGACGGCGACTCGATAAATTTTAACGTTGCCGCACCATCGCGACTTTTCTTCTCGCAAAAAATGAAAAAGACATTGCGAATCGACAATACCAATCGAGAATGCAAGAAAAGGTCAATTCAAGAGGTTGTTTCCTCTGCGAATAACTCGGGAAACAAAAGAAGGTATAAATTAAATTAAATTACCAAAATCAAATAAAATGAATGTCCTATTTAAACATTTTTTCAAAATACTTTACGATGAAACTATATCTATTAGAAATCCTTGAAAATTGAGAGAGAAAAAAACTTAATTCCTTCGGGAATCGAACCCACACTTAGCTCTAAGGATCCCTGACAATTGAACCATTTTTTAATCCATTCTTAATTTTTTTATATCCCTATCTTTACTGTTTCTTGCTGAAAAGATTAAGAAACACTTGGTTCCCATGGCTTGGATTAGAAAGCAGGGATTATATTGATTATGAAAATTTGGAAAGTTAAAAATCTAGGGGCTGCAAAACGGTAGTTTTCTCTTGGGGATCCAGGCCAATTTCGAAACTAACCGGTGCTGTGATTGCTTAGATTGCTTGGAATAAACACAGAAAAAAAATGACCCTTGGCAGGGTGAGCGATTCTTTGTCGGCCGAAACCATCGGTGCCTGCGTCTGGTACAACTGGTTTCCTTGAGGGTTCCGCACCCAAGTTCGCTTCAAAATTCCAGACAAACTATCGGACAGGATGTGGCCTGTAGGGCAGCCTGCTACCATTCGTCTCACCCATTCAGAGCAGTCTTCTGCTTTATTATCCCCCTCCTTTCTCCACTCGCGATTTCTTAGCAAGAGTGTGTCTGGCAAAACACTCCAGTTGATTTTAGATACAGAGCTTTTATTCATTCAATGAAAGCTCGAGAATCTTGACTTTTTTGCCGTTTTTTATTTAAAAAGTATAATCGAATTGAAATTGGAATTTGAAAGTGGGTTTAAAATTAAATAAGGGCTGTAGATATGCTCGTGTGTGGAAATTATTGCGAAGTGAAAGGAGTGGCAAGAGTTCGAGTATCCTCAGATTCATTTAATTTTTTTTAGATTGCGTTACTTAGGAAGTCGACGATAATTTATTTCTTTGATAAAATCTTCTGAGAGTTTAAGTTAAAGTGTCAACTGCTGTTAAACATTTTTCGACGAGTAAAACTAGTCTCGATGAACGATAACTTTAGCTCTTATCACTCCTTTGCTAATGCGAGTCTCTTTACGAGGATGACTGCAACTCAGATTGCAAATTCACATGACTAACAATAAGTAACAGCAAACGAGAAAGGAGTTAGACGTGCAGTGCCCTTGAACTCAATACCTGCGAGGAATGACACAGATATAGGAAAATGAAAAACTATCTGCAAAAATGTATACTTGGAAGATGAAGTCTAAAAATACATTATCATACATCAAATAGAGATAAGAAGTCGGCTTTTAGGAACTGAATTCAAATTGAGTTATAAGAAAATTATGGAAGGTCAGTTTCTTCTATTGACTGCCTATTATTGACTCTATATTATTATCTGTATATTATTGACTATATATTATTTACTGCCTTTTTATCCGAGTTTTTGAAAATTTATAACTTTGAATGAGATTTTATAATCTAATCTAATGCTTCGTTGCTACCTAGCCTACGCATTTCTCCGGAAGTAGATAAGGATCGGTACGTGGTCGTAGGAGAAGTACAGTTACTTTGCCTTTCAAAAAGCGTCGTTTAAAATCGTTACGTCTAAAGGCCTACTTACCTCTTACCTAACTGACTAGCTACCTAACCTGTCTCATTGCCATGGTGATAGTGCATAGCTTATTGTGGCTGTAATAGATGACGTACCACATCCCAGAAAAACAAGTATCTTCGAGACTTAATGGCTCCTTAATGAGGCATTGTAACTATTTTACATAAGCTGTTCGTAAGAATTTTCGGTTCTTTGTATTCCGTGATTCCCAAAGGTCACATCGCATATTCCGAAGAAATTAAAATAAATTATAACTTGCATTTATACCTCTACAACTTTACTATTGAATCAATCCCTTTGAATCAAAATAAACAAGCAGATCTCGCGAAAATAGAGGCAGTGGAAGAACTATTGTGCACATCAAGATATGTAATAAAAAGGTCATTGAAAATCGTCTCGTTGCACCTAACCTCGATTAAATCAATGACCATTTGAACCAAAAACAGTTTAATAGCGCTGTGTTTTTTGTCGATAAAAATATAGATGAAAGAGTGGCTATCTGTTATGAGAAATGATGGACTTTAGTTTTATTTTGTGGCGTTATGCCACGCTAGTGTTTCCAAATCTTGAATTCTGCCATTTTTCGCGCGATTCAAATCGACCAATGGTAAAATGCAACTTTAGGAACAATCGCGCCACATAACGTCACAAAATGAAACTAAAGTCTACCACTTTACATAACTAATAACCACTCTTTCATCTATATTTTTATCGGACAAAAATACAGCGGTATTCAACTGTTTTGGATTCAAATGTGTACAACTTTGTCTTTGAGTTCATTTTTGCAATGTTGCTTGAGAACTGACGCCTGTCAAATTTTTTTCTTTCAGACTGGGCCGTATCGTAGGCAGCAAAAATGAAGGCACGAGGTACTTAAACGTCACCTTTTTATCAAATCCGAACGTAAAGGTATCTTTTTTTCTTTTAATGCTAATTTCAATTCCAAGTAGAGAAAGTTCCTATAATGAAACGATACATTTTTGGTCGGTTCTTCAATCGCATTTGTTATATTGGCATTAGCATTGAGGGTGGGCGTTGGTTTATTTTTGCTCATGAAAATAGCACCAATCTAAACTACTGGCGATATAACGTTCGCGAGTCAACACCGTGGCGTCATACTAGCAGCTGTTTTCATTCAACGTCGCCCTTCTTGCAATTACTTAGCAACTTCCTTTGCGGTTTAATTGCCCGTACTTTCCTACTTTCTTACTTGCATCAAGTTTTTTTAATTACCTCATTACAATATATGCTGAATTTGAATTTAACCTCGCCTCTTTTTCAAAAGGATAGCACGAAAGAGTAAATAAAGTGGATAGATTAACGAATAGTACCCGAAACGAGTATTTCCTGTTTTTAGGTCCACTTATAACTTTTTTCTTTGTTTGCCCAGTGGTTGAGATCCGTCGCTATTCCACTTTATAATCTGTCGTGTGACCCGCGCGTACGTGATAAGGGTCAATTAATCTTAATGGATCCGTCGGACGTCATAAGACAAACCACTTTTATGATGGAGCTTTGTATTTTGCGAGAGTATACTTGTAGTAATATAGTACAGTTTAAAAATGAAAACCTATGCATTCCCCCAAAATTATGAACAAATCAGTGGAACTCCATAATGCTGAACTTCAAAAAGATTTTACGACTTTACAGTTCTTCATAAACGATCTGCAAATGACGAAAGCCATTTAGCAACTCAAAAGCCAGTGTGCACAGTTTGCAAATTATCTTAAGGCTCGTAAAAAAATCTTGAGGATGCAGAGATGTCTTATGAACGTTGATTACAAAATGCTGGCAAATTCGTGTTTTTAGAAAGTGTAAATACTCGAAAATTTTAAATCGCTGGATGCGAGTAAGTCAGGACGATGGTAAAAGTGGAGGACATTGATCACGCTTGAAAGAGGCAAAGTAAAGGCGATTTTTACGAAGTAACACAGTCGTAACGGCATTGCCAGGCTTTGTACTTACATGTCAGCGAAGCGGATAGTAAATACTTGCTCGTAAATACGCACTCTTCTCCCTTTGCGTCGGGTTTCCGACGCAAGCAGCGTTAGTACCAGTTTGAATTATCGTTCCGTCCTACACTCGCTGTACATTTATTATTAACACTATATCGTAAATATATTTCACATCCCGCCGTCACTGCGACGGGATTACCTCTTCTTTTCAATCCCCATGGTAGAAGCTTTCTCGATAACATCCAACGTGTCCCTTTCGCTAAGAACTCCTCAAAAATAAAACGTCCGCGACAAATCAATCGCAGCATTATCTGGGAAAACTGATTTGAGAAGCTTCATCCTCTCCCGATTTAATGCCTCGTTACTCACGAACGGAATTTGAATACAATCGACGATCGTAAAAGAGGGATGCATGGGGATAAATCACTCTTGAGGTGTGCCTGCATTCAATGGATTAAGTTCATTCATCTTGGTTTTTTTATCGGACATAAGGAGGATGGAAATTTATTAACAACCTTATCAGATTCCCATTACTTCATCAAATACCACCCATTTCCATTAGAATATTGATCAAAAAAGATATATTTTACTGCTAGTTAGCGCAACGTTGGTAAATCATGAAGAAATTTGGTGACCTTTAGGCATGAAAAAGACTTTTGTTCGTTTGTGTTATAATGGCTGTCAAGGTGGTTTCACAAGAGCAAAGACAATAAAGCCTGCAATCCGTCGCGAAGGTTTCGGGCATTGTGTGAGGCCCTCGTTTTATTTGTCACCGCAGGTTTTGCACTCATGTTCCATGCGAGTGCACCTCAAAATTAGAGCACCGGTTCGCGCTTTCTTGTGACTCGAGCTTCATCAGGGACTGACTTGGATCTCCAATCTCTCCCTTTCGACAAACTGTTGAGTTGAGTGTGCAGTCGCTGATATCGATCAAAATTTCGTATGGGCGCGTGCGCGAGAGACTTTGCGCTTAATAACTCTTAAAAAATGCTCACGCACGACTTTGAGTGCCTTTTCGTAAGCGACGATAAATATATTACCAAACGTACCTGGCTTACTATACTGCCCGTTGACCCATTTGTGAAACTGCGCGATTCACATTACCACACATCTTTGCAGCAAGGTTACAACACCTTAAGAATTACGCGGGTTCAAAACCACAAGGTTCTGTCATTAGTACCGCTCACCCCATCAAAAAACGTTACAAACGATTTCGAGAGTTTTAAGATTGGTTTTCCATTGTTCCCCGGATTATTAGAGCAACAGGCAAACATTTATCGGATTAAAGATATCCAACCAAGTTCACCAAATCATTTTATATTTATTTATTTATAATATGTAAGCAATAAAAAACAGTAAATCTAAGTAAAACAACGATTTAAAAGATACTGTACTTAGGACTTAAAGCACCCGAGAGACTTAGTTGAGAGCGGATAAGTTGGATTAGAATAAAGATAGATGGTTCGAACCCTCGTCGCAGTGTTCCCAATTTTTTGTCTTAAGAGTGTTTTGTTGGTTTTACTTCAGAAGATAGTGAAAATAACAAAATCCCTCTGTTATCTCTACCTTGTTAAGTAAAAATAGTAAAACATAATGTGACTCTTAATAAAATTCCAACAAAAAGTTTCTCCAAATAGGAATCATGCCATCGTCGGTTTCAGAAATGATTTTTCCGACCTTACATAAACTTCTACGACAAGATCCATCATAAAGCACACAACAGTCCCAGGCGTTTCTTCGACTCTCGCTTGAATTCTCAGAACGAATCGACTCTGGGAAAGGGCCAATGAAACGTTCGAGTTCTGGTGTGTAACGTTGTAAAATAGCCTTTTTCGCCTTCTGTAATGCCAGAGTGCGCTTTAACGATCCAATCCGCGAAACGAAGGAGCGGTTTTGAAAGGATTTGCCGGAATAAGCCGAGTTTTCGTTCCGCTGCTCGATGATCATGGATATTGAAACCTCCGTTAAAATAAAATAAAAATCAAGAAGCTCAGAAAAAATAAAACCTTTCCCAAATGCAGACAAATAACTGTTCAACACGATGTAAACTTAAACAAATTTTGGCTTTCTCTCGCACTTATTGTCAGATTTCATACAGCCGACGATTATTCGAAATTTTAACGATGCAGTTTGCACTCTCGTCGAAAAGTGCACTCGTAAATTATGATCATTGACTTCCAGATGATCGAAGTGACCCAGATGTGTGCAACTTTATATAATCGTAGGTTTCAAATAAATGTTCCATGTGCTCTTTTCTCGTATCTCTAAGATCTTATGACCGTTTCTTGAAGACCATATGCAGTTTCAGAAAGGAGAAAACGGTTACTTCTTTTCTTCTCTAAGAACATCGTAACGTGCTTTTGTATCGAATCCAGACACCTTTGTCTGGCATTGATACGGACCTGGACAAAGAGCGATGTTTTCGAGGTGGTCGATAGTGGTCCGAGGGAAAGGGCAGATAGGCACTTATGCCCTGTGCGAGGTCGAGGGCACCAATGAGAATGCACTCCATAAACTGTAATGCCAATAAAAACACTGAATACAATTACACAAGGTCCTGCTGGAACGTTAGGGTAGGACCTCGAAGGCCAGCAAGCTCCCACCTAAAGTTTAATGATGCGAAACATACAGATTCTGCTCGGATTACTAATTAGAAACACTTGAGTCAGATTCGTCCATCAGGTTAGCCATTTGTAGTAGCTGAACAGATTCTTATTCATCGTAAGCGGTTGGTTTCACAAACTCGAGAAGCGACAAACAGTTTTGACCTCTTTGATAAACATGCTTGTCAATGTCTGAGGCACCGGAAGATCATGAAAGAGATCGAGGTGAAAAGGTTAAGATTCAACAATCTCTCGTACTCGTATATTCTTAAAGAATCGTCATTATTCTTGAACAAACTTGTACATTCGCATTCAAAAGTGATGCGAACTTGTTACATCAAAGCCACTTTATAAATAAAAGAATTCGGCAACCATCCTCTCCTGGTACATTCATTTTTCAGAGTTTTCTACTAGGCGGTCTCTACAAGTATTCACAATAGTCCCTCGTACAGAAGCATACGGGTTTCGTCTCGTTCTTTCTTTAGAACCACTCTTTTGGCCACTAGTGCTGAAGGGAGCGGCGAGTGAAGGGGTATTCAAAAATTTCTTAGCATCAGCAGGGTACTCTGTTCTCAAAATGAACGTTTAAAAAAATTACCTTTGTTATATGAAGGGCAAAAGCTGCCGATAATGAAGAAATAATGAGAGTAATGACCTTCTCTTATCTCCATATTCATCCGTGCCTCCATTCATCGATATTATATGCATTTTTATTAAATGCAACCATATCATTATCTTTAATCTTCATCTATATTCGCTTTTTCATCTTCTCCGTCATCATCATCATCATCATCATCATCATGATCATCATCATCATCATCATCTTCACCATCTGCCAAACGCAGACATCAACTTCCTCTTGATATTTTACCACAACCTCGATTGTCAAGCAGACACCATTTGTACACTCGTTGCGACGAATTGGCGCGATTGTCTGAATGACGTAACTACTTCGGTTCATCTTGGATCAACCGTCGCCCTGACTCATCTTAAAAACGCAGCTGCCGACAGTCGATGGCTCTAGAAGACTTTTTCCGCGTGCTCGCCACGACATGTAAACGACCTAATGTTACTTGGCACGTGCGAGTGCAAAGCTAGCATAAGTCACGTTCGAAAGATTGATTATTTATTGTACATCAGTTGATCGTAGCCTCGTTTTTGCGGGTGCGCTGAACCCACATCCGAAGCCCTAGATAGGTAAATAGTCACCAGCTAACCATGGTGATGTTCAAATTTGTTCTTTGTACAAAGTAGTAATCCATTCCACAAAGGCATTTGAATTTGCATTTATTATGTTACTCGGTACAGCTTTTGCTCGATTTAACATAATTAACTAACTATCTCCATTGACAGTTACCTAATTTGTAAACTAATCTTCAACTCGGTATCAACTCTTTGATCAGTTTAGGGGTTTCCATACTCTTCAGCGTAATTAATCTGCTGATATCTGCTGATTTGTCCTAAAATATGGTAATTACGCGTAGGTTTAAATGGAAAAATGTGAATTGTGGATTAGAGTACCACAGTTGGATAAAGAAAACTTTGACCCCCTGCAGAGACCCTGTCGCGACAGAGTCTCAAGGACCCGAAGCAGGATTCCTGGGAGCCTTATGCAAAGGCTCGAAGGGCCGGAACGGGTTGACTGCTTTCAAGACAAAGAGGACAAAGCCCCAGATATCATGGCGCTGCTGACGCTCTGCTCCGATACGTTTTGTGCCTCCCGGTTTTCTGCAAAGCATGAACCAACATCTTTGCAAGTTCGCACGCATACGTTCGAACCTCGTGACTGCTGTAGAATACTTTCACTGGTTTCACGGTCAGCAGACACGTTACACGATGCTAATAATACTGGTTTCACGGTACTATTACTCGAGCTGCACACCGCGGATCTCAGAGTGGACGCGCCTCATGTCTATTACACAACGAGAAGAATAGGAAACGCTTGCTGGATCTTCTATTACGCTGGTTGCTGGCATGTTAAATCATTCTAGGAATATCAGTAAATCCATATCCAAATTGTGGGGGATTTGGTGAAGGTTGTTTTACCTTGGGAATGGTATTCCTTTGTTGTTGAGATTTGCATAATGTGAGGTAAAACCGGAAGAAATTGTTAGGAAAGATTCGATAGATCTACCTTTAGAGAAGGTCAGCAAGTGCTTGTTCAACATTATATTGGTATCCTAAACAGATTCTTAGGAGTAATTTGATCAATTGGTTTACCTTTGCTGAGGTAGAGGGAAAACGAGAAGATCGTAAAAACATCGTATTACAAATCTTTTCTTGTTGACGACATGGTTAAGAGATGAGGTAGTTAGTGGAAGCATATTATATCGAAAACAGATTCCTCGGAATCGTTTTGATTTCACTTTATAGGTACAATGACTTGAGGAATTAGTGCGCCATTGTTCAGTAGGCGACATTGTTAGGGCTGTTGGGATACCGCCGATATCATCAAGAAGATATTGTCTTTCAGAGTGAGGTGCTATGGACATAATCTTATAGTTAAGATGACTGGAGGAATTGGATTTCCTTTGTTGGACAGGTGATATGGTCAGAGCAGCTGTCAGCCCATCGACATCATAATCATCTGGAAGGCATCGTTTTTCCCAGATGTTTCAATACCTATTCCGATAATATGCCCCAATCTTTCCTCAATCTGAAAAGCAATCTTATGATTCTTCACTACCTCGCAGAGGTTTCTGATCGATCTTGACCTCGATTTCATAGAACGCAAAGCTATTACAACAACTCCAACAGCTATATTGCAACCATTTACTATTTTGCTGACGTACTAAAGTCCTATTTATCGCTGACGCGCCTTCGATACTCTAATTGGCTCCTTATCGAAGCGGAAGGCTCTACACGGGTTGTAAACGTATTGTCCTTACGCGGGGTATAGGATGTCGTCGACACGCGTTCCACATCCGGCGGAAGAAGTGCTACTCTTCAAGGGACAATGCGGCGCTGGAGGTACGCACACCTGTGTAGTAAATATTAAAATACAGAAGGTTACAAAAGTTATGAAGAGTGTCTGCGAATACACCTCAATATGGTTACATAACCGATGAATATACCACAGAAGCTTATGCAAGGTTCTTGATACCAGTCTTTTCATCACCTTGCAGGTTCTTTCATTATCGACCTTTCCGCTTCCTCTGTCGTAATTCTGAAATAAGTATCAATAAGCGACCCTTCTATATACTACTGCTCCTATTTAAGCAATTACTGATCACTTTTTGCATTGATTGGTACTAATAGTTCCTGCACATTATCCAGAATTAATTATAATTAATAGCGCTCCTAAAACTGAAGCCTTCCTTTTCGCAAACCTATTGTCCAGCTAGGACAAAGGCTTATCTGCTTCCTTTGGAAGAGGACTCATCGTCACTGAAAATTTCGAAATCCACATTCACCTCGCGCCTCGTTAGCCTCCCGCATCCATTGTGATTTTACGCCGATGGACGAACTAACGAGCTTTAAGGTGTTCTCACACACGTGCTCGCAACTATTCATTAAATTAGGTAACAACTGGACGTTGCATCCCTCTCTCTTTGCCTCCCTCCATATCTAGTTCTCCTTCCTCCTCTATGCAATTCCCCCACTCACAGAGTCTCTTCCTCTCCATGGCAGCTCTCTTCTCCGCTCATTCTCTTCACCGATAGTGGGGCACAAAGTAAGACATGCGTTTGTGTCTCACAAGTGAATGCGTGTAGGTTCTCGAGACTCACACACGATGGGGTCGGAACCAGACAAGGTCACGGCTATCAAGTGCCAGTCGGTCGACGGGCGCGAACAAGCGGCCATCTTGGGAATGCGTAACGTCATCGAATGCACTGAGAATAACAATAAATTATCTTCTGCCACTTGCCTCCTTACAGCTCCCGTCATCGTACCACTGGGAGCCAGTCTTGCTGAGATTAACTCTGCCGAGATTGCTAACTTGGCGTTGCTAACATTATCCTAAAGCTGAACTTAAAAGCTTTACGTTTAGACATCCAGCCGATCATCCAGCGAATTATGCTTCAAGGATATACGGATTTTGAACTTGACCGATGTCTTGCTGAAGAACAGTGCGGAGCAAAAGGATAAACCTGTCCCCAGGCAGGGTCCGTAGATGTTAGTAGTGTATTTCCACGATTCGGATGATGTAAAGGGTTCTCCATTTGTCCAGCTCATCAAGCTTTTTGTTCGTTTTGGCGGTTGTGGAACTGGGTTTGGTTAGAGGCATGTAGCTGCGGTTGGGGTGACCACGAATCTAATCATGGCTTGTCGAGAATAGCGGATCTTGTGGCCTGCCGATGATGAAATGGGAATAGGAGAGCTTCAAATGTTTTTGTTATAGTTTCTTTCATTTTTTGGTCTTTTCCATTGGCTCTGATGCCTTTCAATGGCATCGCAGTGATAGTGCCTTTCTAATTCTGAAACTTGGCATATTAAAAAGTGGATTCCTTTACAATCTTGGAACTCCAACTTTTGAAATCCATATTCCTTCCTATCTCGGAATTCGATCTTCTCAATTATGCGTCTCAATGAATCGCTGGTCTTTCAACACTGTGCCAAACATTAAGATATGAATTCGAGACGCAGTTCTCGTTTGTTTATCTTGCCTCCCTCCACCTTCCAGTCTGATATCATAATCTCTCTACTTGTATTTAGTTCTCTAATAATTCACTTCAGACACTCTGTTAACAAATTCTCGTCCTTTTCTGGCATTAGGTGGCGGTTAAAGTCAGTGCGTTCTCATACCGTGACATTTCGGTCTCGAAAGAAACACAGCATTCTAGGACTACTTTCAATTTTAGCTTGCCTTTTACAAGACTCGCCTTGATACTTGGGAAAAAATATTTTTATTCGTTAGAATATAATTATGATTTGTAGAGAAATCCTAGTGTTTCGTTTACCTAAAGATAATTATCAGTAGAACTGAATCAGATATTTATTATGCATTACAAGCTTTCCAAGTATCTGATACACAGCTAATTTCACCATTTTCAAGTTTTGCAATAAAAACCTTCACTTAGTAATAACTGGTAATAATATCCTTCTGGATAAGCTTCGCTTCTTGGCTAACGCTCGTCTGAAGAAAGAAACTCCTTGATTGGCAATGTAAACATACGCCTTGAATTGTGAATTTTATCTGAGGTCTCGTATACAAAATATAACTTTTTATCACCAATTGAGGACTTCCGTTGAAGTAGGTTCTTTTAAATAAAAATATTTCTCTCAAACAAGATATTTGTAAAAACAAATTCCTCCCTTCATTTGAATCTTTATACTACTATTGTTCCTCAGAGTATGCCTTTTTGTTTCGAGTTTTCCTTTTCGATGTCTCTTGTCTTTATTCCCTCTTGAAGTAACCTTGAATAAAGAATCCCTGGATAAGACGTCGGGTCGTTCGCAGATCCCGAGGGAACACCTCGGCGTGGATCTACCCGCGGCGCCTCTCGATCCGGAGGTACGGAAAACAATGGTAATTGTCTCGAAACGTTTACAGCCTAATTATGTGAACACGGTTCGAGCACGGTGGAGTAACAATGCTATAACTCGTAACAATGTACAATTGTTCATTGTCTGGGCCCCCTGTCCGTACCATCTCTCCCCCCGAACTTCGCTTGTACCCCTCGATTTCCTACACAAGTGCCACACACATACACCAAAATCTGCGACGCTGTTTTCGATGCGCTGAAGGTTAAACAATTCTTAATCGCTCAAATTTTATGTCCAAACTTCGAACATTCGTGCATTTAAAATCTTAATGGAGAAAATGACGTTTGTTGAAGACTTGGTGACTGGTAGGATTTGTTTTCTTATAGGATGCCGACATTGATCGACAAAGATCAATGAACCAACGATATTGTCACTGAATAAATAAGAGATAGGAGCATATGCGAGATCTGTAACTGCAGTTTGTTTTTGCGATAAAGTTCCGATAACTTGGTCGTGAAACGCGCACTTGATTTTCATTCGCCTATGCTGGAGAAACACTTTGAAAACTCTGCTTCTAATGAGATGAAAACTTGCCACAAAAACTTTCTTTTCATAAAAAGTATTGAAAGCGAGGAAGCTTTTTATGAATTTTATCAAAAGCCAGATTTTAGGTGCTTCTCTTTATCAGTTTTCATTTCACAAGGTTGTTGATCTTGCTCCTTCCTATCGTGATATCATTGAACCAACCAGGCTCGCCATACCTAATTAAAGTTCGTCTATTTACCGCCCAAGATTTCCTTTTTTTTTCATTTCAGAGATAGGCTTATCCTCCAAAGTGACACGAAATTACACAACTGATAGCCAAGTACTCTTCGAGAACTGTAATTTTAATTAAAAAGTATTTTTCCTGACTATTAGTTATTTCCATGTAGCAAAATGATTCACTCAATTCCGCATTCCCTGCATTGAGTGGCGATTTATCTACCAGGAAAATATCATGAAAATGGCGCTAATCAGCTTTTACTCCGCCGCTGATATTCCATCCTCTCTGAATAGCTTGACTCTTAAGCATTTTCCGCAACTTACGTCTGTTTATTTTGCAAGTCTCGGGTTTTATTTTTACCCGTGTACGCACTCTCAAGTGTCCAGGCAAATACATACTCGTGAGTAGAATATAGACACCCGCGAGTGGCATGAATCTCGTGTCGTGCCTTTCGTTTTTCCTTCGATGGGAGTCGGTCCTTGAGAAAATCTTCTTACCTCGATTCTCAATTTCATCATTGAGATCGCATGTTAACGCAATCCTTTAGGACCGAGCGAAACACATCGTCATTTTCTCCTGTAAAAATCCCACATGAATAATCAAGGACACTGTGGGACAAAGTTTGCCGAAGCTCTCTGACACTCTTGTGCATTTTCCTCGACTCTCCAAGGTTTCATATTCTCATGATTGTTCAAACATCATGCCTCTTTTTTCATCCCTTTTCCTCTTTTTGATGTCATTCCTTTTCCTGTCAGAAATCTAGTTATACATAAGATCATGTGCACTCGACCTTTGCACAGTAAAATGATCACCTCACGTGTTCGTTTTACTCGTCATGCAAGGTCGCGAGTCCTTTTACCTGCTGTCGTGGGAATCCGGAAGTTTTTTTCTTAATGCCTTCGCCGAGTAAACCCAATCATCCGTCGATTTGTTTTGACTAATTTTTTAAACTTGTTTTCAACTAATCTCATTTCAAGACGATTTAGAGCCCGATGGTAATTATAAAAAAGCGAAAAATCGCCCTGAAAGAATATTAAATGAAAATTATTGCGCATTAGTGTTTATCTAGGATCTTATTCGTACATACTTCAGTCTTGCTGACTTGTTAAACGATGCCCTTGATTTGTTCTTGGCGCAACTACCGTGGATAAATGAAAAGTCATTACCACGACATCGTGGAAGGCATCCATTAGCAAACAAAGCTAATACTTCCCAACAGTCCGCGATCTTCGTCGAAGGAAAAACGAGTTTCAGATCAGAATCGATCCAGCAGGCTAACTGCAAGTTTTTCGTCGAGACTGCTCCAAGTCGATCTTTGATGGAGTCCAGATTCCATTGCTGAGATTCCATATCGTACTTTACTCAGCAGAAGCTATACAAAATTGGGAACACTCGAGGATTTGAATTCGTTTGAACTACCTATCTTTATCAAAATCCAACTTGAATTAAATTTGAATTAAATCTGAAATGAATTTGAGAATGATTAATCGGAATATATAGCGAGTATGGTTTTCCTTTTTGTCTGCAGGAAATAAATCACCATCAGTCGATGAGAGATTTATCGACCAGATGTAATTATCTTTTTACGTTTTACGCGAGTGTAATGCAATATTTATTTCCCGACAGGTTTACTCCTCGTCTTTAATGAAAAATTAATTTTAGCAGTTCTTAGTTCAGTCACAGTTAAAAATGACTGATTGTGAGAAAAGAAGTATGGAGAGATTTTTTAAATGCAGATGTAGCAATTATACTTCAGACTTTTCCTTGATCCTCAACTTAATAAAATTTGCATTTCCTTATTAGTTATTATAGTCATGTAATAAATATAAATGCACATATTCTCCTTTTGTCAGTTAAACTCTCTTATGAAAATCAGAGGTGCATAAAAGTTCCCTTAATTCCATTTGACCCAAGTTTCATTTGGCCGAATATCAATTTATTGAACACCTATTTACCATAATTTTTATTTATCCGAATTGTCAATTGACATAATCTCTATTTGTCCTAAATGCTGTTTACTATCAATCAGATTGCTTGCATTTTAGGGAAAATTAATACTATGCCAAATAACATCTATATAATAGAAAACATAGTAAACAGCATTTAGGACAAATAGAGATTATATCAAATGGAATTTGGGGAATATTCATGCGCCTGTGGATTTCGAATTCTTCATCATTATAATATTTATCAAGTATCATGTAGAGATCGAATTTTGAGGATAAAACCAACACCCTTAATTAAAAATCTTGCTAATTTGAGCTGAAAATAATTTCGTATTTAGAAAAATGAGAGACAAAAAAAGAAGGTAAATACCCATTGACCGTTGGTCAGACTCGTGCCTCTTGTCCATGGATAGCGAGGCCGAAGGATACATCGAAAGGTTGAAGTTTTTATGCCCACCTGGCTTTTGTATTACGGAACGCACATAAAGGTGTATGTCAGTCTATACTTTTATAGCTACATAGATTCTACTGCTTTGAAGTCTTCTCTAATTCACGGCAGTCTGCTTTTTCACTCCAGTCCACACTCCATTATGTAGATGGAAAAGCAGATACATGCAGACGTATGATTTACAATGAATTACATTCATCGAGTCCGATCGCACCTCCCATTCCTAGAAAAGGCTTTAACAAACCCACCTTTTTACAAGCCATTCCATTCAAGCAAAATATTTGCACCTACGATTTTAACTCGTAATTTACAATCTCGAACCACTGGTACCTTCCTGGTATTTTGGCAGTTTTTATTCATGGGCTACCTGCAAAAAAGTAAAATTTTAAAAACAACGAAAAAAGAGAACTTGGCGTAAACGAGCCTTATTGCTATTATTATATACTTTCAACTGAGAGTCATAAATCAAGCCGAGGAAAAATTCTTCGCGCCGAGAATAATTGATTAACCTAATGGCGCATAAAGTTAAGCCTTTTATCTTCTGCGGTGTGCACTTGTTTAAAATCAGAGCGCTTTAAGTACTCTTAATTGTGTTTGAGAGCAGATAAAGGGAATTTTTAAGAGAACAAATATCGAATCTTAAAATCTAGTGGAGTGAAAAAATATTAATTACTTTAACTCGTCGAGTTAAATAGAAAGACGGAGTTTGATGTTTGTTCTTGAACCCAACACCCTTAATCGATAATAGAATTAAGGTGTTATTTAATTGGTTTTTAATTTCATCATGCAAGATCTTGATCACATTTTTCTGATCTCTTTTCAAAGATAGTGACCCAATGACAATGATTATTCAGAATTAGAATGATTCGACTGATTTGTTTAGGAGGGCCTTGATATTTAACCGAGATCGTTGAACTCTGCCGATTAAGATTCGGTACCGGTTGGCAACTGGTCTGTGCTTGTGTATAGCTGGTAGTGCCAGTGCCGTGCGTGATGAACCGCACATTGCTTCAAGTTTTCTGTGATGTTTGATCGATCTGAAACTTCAAACAAATTCAAACGTGTCAATGTCTTTTTGCACGAAATTACAAAATTACGAAATCCTAGACACACACACAAATTATGAAGAATTCAACCAACGAAAACTCAGCTGGGAAATGATTTAAGAGTTCAATGTTTTCCAGTTTGGAAAGTTTCAACATCAAACTCGAAAACTTTGTGGTCGGTAAACTCTGGAAGACTTCAAATTCCCTTTCAAACAAATCTAAGTTACAGACTGTGCTAAAAGTACGTTGCAAAAGTGGCTGTGATAATTAGTGCTATTACGATGACAGTAGTAATTTGTCGTGCAGCCATATGTAGTCTCGTAACGTAAATGACGTGGCATTGACGAGCTGCCTTTGCAATGTTTGCAAATTTGTAAATTTTACACTCGTAATCGTTCTTTCAATCTAAAAAAAACTCCAATTTATTTGTGATTAGTTTGTCATACTTCCTTAATAAGAAATGAACATTCTATTTAATTTTGAGTTTAAAAAGTAAAATCCTTCAAGTTTGTTTTTAACCTTCAGACTCATTCAAACATTAATCATCTCCTATTACTGATGTTTTTTCTATATATATATATATATATATATATATATTCAAATACCTTCCAAACTAACTTCTTCAACATTTTTTATCATTTATCATTGGTGGAGAAAATCCAGAGATATTTTGCTCTGGAAATGTGCTTCGGTGAACGAAGCGAACGTAGAGCGTCAGATTTCCCTGGCATTTTTGCTGCTCTACTTGTGGGGGTGGAGGGTGGATTTGGGTTGGTCCGGACGGAGGGGCGAGGAAGGTTGGGGGAGGCCACGGATCAATACCGCAACCGGTCGCGCCTCTGCCACGTTGAAGCTTTCATGCTCTCGTCTTGTCTGAATTGGACCTGTCGAAACTTTCCACACCAGTCATGACTAAATTGAAATTATCAAGACGAGAAATCATTTCTCCACCTGAAAAATATACTAAATTGTTAACAAATTCTTCCGCCCACAAAAAAGAAACGTTGCCAATCTTTTGTTCGAAGATTTATTTGAAAAATTATTGCCGTTTTTCTTTTCCCATTAAAATGACAAAAAAACCTGTTTCTTGAAAGCTGTGTTTCTCTTTCTGGTTGTAAACTGATATTTTGTAACTCTTTAGAAGTCTGTGAAACGAAATCTTTTAATTTTAAACTCAGAGGTAAAACTGTATAGACTGCATTCTGCAAAGTACTGAATAGATTTTTTTCTGGTGATGATGGTTACGTAGAAAAGTCGAGGCACACTTGAAAGGGAAGTGTGGAAACTAGATATCTACTAGGTGACACCCATTTCGCATATGTACGCGAAAGTTCGACTCAGCAATTGCGTTAGTTCAGCGTTTATGTCCGCCTACCTCCACAAAATTCGACATTTACGATCACGTTACGTAATCTTTGCTTATATTGGACAGAAACTACAATTCTCTTTATTCAATTCATCAACTTTGAGAGTTATTTGAAAAGAGAATTAGAAAATTGGTTCAAGCTTTTAAATTTGTTTTATTGAGTTGTATTGAACTGAATAGTCTTGTGTTTCAAGAGACGACCTGGTGCTTCATTTCAACGTAAATGTCACCTCTTCCGGTTCCGGACTTGTTTCGCAGTAGTCCAAATCGACCGGATCCAAGTCCGGTCTCCAACACCGGAAACTCACAACAAGCAGATGGCACTGCAATGTTCGCGATGCGCCAGGTTGCTGGAAACCGCTAAGCGTTTTAACTAAACAACCAATTAATTAACCACAGTTAGTTCTGGTGAAGTTCCAGCGCATTGGTTTTACATAAAAAGATCAATTTAGTAGCCACATCAGAATTAAACTACTCGTGGATTGCAGAAACATCACAAGATTCAGCACTCACCTTTCGCTTGGAATTCTTCGAAATCTTAGCACGCTTCCTGAAAATACATTTCTCTTTCTTTATGAAGAATCTTCCTTTGGAATTCGGAATATTCTTTTGCAAACCTTTTAAGTTCAACGCTCCGAAGTTTGTACCTTCGAAAGCTTTTAAGGTTCTTCTCACGCTACAGTCCCATACAAAAGTTGATTCTCTCTCTTTTGATTGAAGATTCTGTTCTGGAAATTCATGTTTTATACCTTAACTTAAGGACAGTCCCAATAATATGAAGTTAAGAATAGGACGGTCTCAATCAAATTAAATCCAATCCTCTGTATATTAAATTCAGATTTTTCATCCCAATCTGAGTTTGCATGAAAATGAAATATGAATTCTAGTTTTGCATAGGTCGCTTGACTATGTGGAGTAATACGATCGATGTAAGCTGTTCTTCGGAAGCGCAAAGTTCAAACGGAAGTGGAACAAATGGCCTTAGGGGCAGATAGGAATTATAGCCAACGTTCGATGACCGGCAGTCGTTTATCGATTGCATTTGTTCAGGCGGATATTGACATGCCTCGGAGTGTATCACTTCCTCTTTAATCTGATCCAATCTTGTCCAAGAACAGAAAGCATATTTCATCCACAAAAATCGATATTAATGGAAAGGAGAATCTTCGTGATCTCCAGCAACGACAGACATTGCCTTTCTCGTTCCCAAGGCTAAATCTTTACATAGGATGTGTCTTTGCTTTGTTGATTACCCCTCATCAGAGGTCTCTTAGTCATCTCTTTAAGAAGATCCTCTTCTTGTCCTTCAAATCTTATATTTCCTTTCTCAAGACCATCTCGATGGAAACTGAATCAATATTATTCTTTAACAAAATTAACTTATCAAATGAAATAAACTCTTAAGGACGTTGGATCCAAAACCCTATATTCTACTGAAGTAGAAAAATACTAAGGAAAAATTACTGAACATTTTTTTCCTGACCTCTTTTCTTTATGCCTTTTACAGTTAGGAAAGTCATACGCGTTTCGTCACCAGCATTAGCAAATGTTTTGCTAAGGTTACACGTTTATTCTACGAAAGAGTATTACAATTCACAACCATCACGTCTTCTGTTCACGGCGATTTCTTTACAGGCCATGACTGATTCTGCAAACCCCTTGACGCTTTTTCAACAAGAAAGTCGATAAGGGACTGCAAGAGTCGCTGGACCGCACCAGCTGCCATTTATTTTAACACAGATTAATTTTCCTGTACAATTAATTTTTGTAAGGACATTCTATTATTTAAAAAGATCAGTTTCATTGCACAACTCTTTTCTAAAAACACACCAACAAAAAGTCACTCACCAGACTACAATAACACAAAGGTCCTAAAAAACGTTAAGCTACTTAGATTAGCTCACTAAAAGTGAAAAATCGTGCATATATGAATGGACGGCTGGTAAAGAAGGTCAGTCGTGGTTGAAATAATTGAAATTTTGGCTACCAATGCTGCTGCAAGTCACTTCCGCTGCCAATCGAATATGTAGCCTAGCGGAGA
>JAUESI010000038.1:11862880-11885331 GCA_032275145.1 Synergus laeviventris | reverse complement strand
CTTAAGGGTGTTGGATTCATATTCTAACTTCAAAATTCAAATTACTCATTTTGCTCAACAAATATTATAATTAGATATTTTTTCGCCCTGTAGCGGTACTCATATTAAAAATAGAATTATGAATACTGGAAGTATTAACATTAAACGTTTTTTGTCTCTATAGACATACTTCTGCCTTGAATCCAATATCCTGAAAAGTTTCGATTTGTTAGCCAAACTTAATTTAGAACTTTATATTTGAGGAGTGATCTAGATTATATTAATTTCTAAATTTGGTTTCTTATTGCAGGAAGATGATAAGTTAACCTTCCATCGACACCCCGTAGCACAAAGTACAGACTGTATACGGGGGAAAATAGGATATACGAAGGGCATGCATGTGTGGGAATTGCACTGGAGTACGAGACAACGGGGAACCCACGCTGTTGTCGGAGTCGCAACGGGAGACGCACCTCTTCATAGTGTTGGCTATCAAAGTCTTGTTGGTAACAACGAACTTAGTTGGGGTTGGGACCTTGGTAGAAATAAACTCTATCACGACTCCAAGAACAGTAATGGGACCACGTATCCCGCACTCCTCAAACCTGATGAGTCCTTCATTGTTCCCGACAAATTTCTAGGTAAGTTCTCTTCATTAAAAAATATTTCTACGGTAAAATAGATCAAGTTTTGTTTTTTGCTTAAGAAACCAAACATAAGAACAGGAATTAAACATTATATAGAGAAACGCCTTTTTTTAAATCAAATTTTCAACTAAAAAAATTAATTTTTATTTTCACCATTGATGTCGCTGCTCTGTCATGTTCAATTTATTCTAGTATAGAAATCAGTGTAGGAAAGAAACTAAAGTTAATGTTAATATTTCAGTGGTTCTGGATATGGACGAGGGAACGCTAGCATTCGTAGTCGATGGCCAGTACCTTGGAGTAGCATTTAGAGGACTAAAGGGAAGAAAATTGCACCCAATTGTCTCAGCAGTATGGGGACACTGTGAAATTACTATGAAATACATCGGAGGCCTTGACCGTACGTGTGTCATTAATTTACGTTCCAGTCTTTTGACGCCAAAAAATATAATCCAACTTCTAAAGTCTAAACTTTAAATAAAAAATAATCTGATCCTTTAAATTAAAATTTTAAAATTTTATTTAATTTTTAAATTTAAATTTAAATTTGCTATGAACAAACGACTTTAATTTAATTTTAATTTCTCTGTTTAAATATAAAATTATTTATGTTACGTAACCACTCAGTACGCTATGATACCATCTGTGGTACTACGTTATTTTATGTTGAGCAAAAGAATTAAAAAATTTAATGATTGGCTTGCGCAATTATCTGCTAGGATTAATTTAAATGATAGAGAAATGTATTAGCTGAAGCTGCCAATTACTTCAATAAATAATAAAATAAATAAATAAAAATGAAAAATCTGAACTACTGCAGGGACATTTTTAAAATGTTTGAATGATTAGTTGCTAAAATTTGGATAAAGCTTAATAATAAATACTAATAAAATAATAACAAAATAATAATAGTAAAATAATAATAATACAATAATAATAATTCTGCGTCTAATAAGCTAAAGGTGAAGTCAAACTAATATTTTGGAGAAAAGAATTTCAATTTAATATTATAAAAGTTAGAGTATTTTAATCAAAGTTTTCTTTCTGTTTAACAGCTGAGCCTTTGCCTTTGATGGATCTGTGCCGAAGAGTGATTCGGCAGCGTATTGGAAAGCATCTGATAGATGACAGAGTGGACGAACTGAATCTACCACAAGCGATGAAGACTTATCTTTTGTATCAAGACAGAAGGTAACCACCGAGTGACCCCCTTTGAAACGCCAGAATAACTGCAATCACTACTATAACTACTATCACGAAGCGATATCGTTATCACTACAACGCACAGGGATCCCGCCGAACCCCTCGCGTGCCATCGAGCACAATCCACCGATAGCCGCGTGTCACAGTCGCCTCATGATTTCGCAGCATTATCATTTTTCTCAATACGATGATGTCTTACCGGAATCTGAGACTAGCAAATTATTAGCTAATATTTGTTGTTTTATGTTGTCGACGCGATTTAAATCGCAGAGCCTTTATTAATTGTTATTTCAGCCGAGACTGCGACCCCGAATATCTCTTGCAACGGCACGCATTCCATGTTTTTCTTTTGTTCTCACTTTGTTGAGGTTTGCGTAGAACCGAGAGAATGGCGAAAATTGGATTCGAAGGAGATTAAGTATCTTTCTTCGATTAAAAAAAGCGGGGTTCGAGCTTGTAGAAATTTCGTTGACGAAGACACGCGGCGTTTCATGCAGCGCTTCATGGTTGGCCAGTAAAAAAATGTTAGACTTAGTCGAGCCTAGAAGCTGCATCTGGGACCTCGGATCTCTTAATTTGAGAAAAAATGCCGAGCGTCGGCATTGGGTTCGCTCTAGTCCGGCATTGCGGGGTGGTACAAGAGACACTAGAGGAGAAAAAAGCGAGTGAATGAGCCAGGGCGAGAATCAACATCTTTACAAAGGGAAGAAGTTATTATCAATTACGAGAAAAGTGTGTACAGTGATGAAAAGCCAGCCGAATAGCCACCTTCCAATAGACTCGTTTTTCAAGTATTTTCTAAGCATGCTAGGTCTTACAAAGTATAATGGTGTGTGAGTATCGTAAACCGAGAGAAAGAGAGAGTGAGAGTGATAGAGAGCTATGCGCGTGCGAGATACAGCGAGAGAAAGAGAGAGAAAAATGTACGAAACAGCGAACCGCGGCTACAAACGATACGCGACTTCGTGAAATGTGTTGGACTCTTCGCTAGTCGAAAAAAAAAGATAAGACTCTTATGGGTGTAAAATTGTTAAATAGTCAAATAGTTTTCCATGTGAAGGTATCTTTTCTACACCGAAAACTGTTTTACTGGCATTTTCAGCTACCCTAGCTTGTACGATCTACTTAAATGAATACGGGCATTTTGTTGTCGCGTCTTCCAAATTACATGAGCTGCCAGATTATCACGCTTCCTATCGTTTTTGAAAGACACGATTCCTGTGAGTCGCTAGTCGTTTAACGCACGATCTCTTTTCGCAAAGTACGCACAAGGCGCATTTTTAATTGGCATTTTTTTTAACAAGGGAACTTTACGATAAGGACGATTGTGAGAATTTTACTTAGACGAGCCTAACACCAAGAAAGCACGTATTGTAAATCTTGTGACGTGAACGCAGAGATCTGCGTCTTGATTGTAACACATGAGTAGAGTTCTAAACTCGAGAATTTCAAGTCGGGAAATATTATAAAAATACTCCCGAGAATAGAGAATTTTAATGATTTTAATATATATATATATGTTTACATATATGCAGGTTTGAGAGTTCAATATGAAATTCAAAGTCCATCGAATTCAAATTCAAATGGAATTGCAACTTCAAATTGAATTGATTCCAATGACTTCTAGTCCATCCTTCATTTTAAAATAATTAACTTTGAATTTTAAGTATTTTGAATGCCTCTAATTCTGAAGGTTGCAAAAAAACTGTAAATTCCCAAAAGTAAAATGAATCTATAAATTCTCGAGAGAATATTCTCAAAAATATTCTATAGAACTTTATACTCGAGGAGAAGATAAAACATAAACCGTAATATTTTATAATATCCGGACGCGTGCCGTGTTCCGAGCATGAAGACAGGCCAAATAGTTTTAGAATGTTGTACATATTATTATTGATAATATTAATAATATTATTATATCAATTGATAGTTTAATCGATTAGGCGATTATCATGTTAGTCTGCATAATGTGGATCGGTTTTGTACACAAATCCAGATTTTTTTTTTCCAGATGTAAAAATTTACTGATGAATCCGCACGATGTTTCTATGACTTTCAATGTCTCGATGACTAAGAATGATAAACAATAAATGAGTAAGAAGATGACAACAAGTGTTTTTATGCCAACACTGAGAGTCTCTCGATCCGAAAAATAATTTTTTTTGGTGCCTCAAGTCTCTCTCTTGTCTCGCGCGATCCTTTCCCCTCAAGTCATTAGATAGCTCTATTTGCGACGACTGAACTCTACTACATCTACCATGTTCGATCTTCGAGCTTCCCGGTGCCTCGACCGCGCTTTTTCCTTAGAAACTCCGACAGATATTTTTGTCAGAATGAATTCTTCTATGTGCAATCGAAATGTATAATAAATCGTTTGTTACTTCTCTTTTGATTTTAGTTTCTAAATTCCTCAAGGTCTATTCAGATGTAGGAAGCTTGTTTTTCATTTTCGACAAAAATATCTCTCCGAAATCTGTTCTGAATTGCTTAACAATTTAGGTTTCTGATTTAACTAAGAAGTTTCTATTGACGAGGACAGTGCCATTATCGATCGAACCGAGGATGCGTGGAATCTCAAAACATACGCAATGGAGTGCGATAAAGTAATTTCAACTCGATCGCGAGTAAGGCCAGTGTTTCTGGGGCGTGTAAATAGTAATAATTTTTTTAACGATACCTAATCGCATACTACCGAGACTCAAAATTGAAGCTTGCCCTCGAGCCATCTCGAGGGTAGTTCTTTAATTTGTAAACACGTCATTTCAATACATTTTGTTTCGTTGTAGTTTTTGCTCGTTTCAAAAAATTTTGTTCATTTTTTTTTAATTTGCGAGAACGCTTTTTAATTGCTGTTATACTTTTACGGAATAATAGCTTTCAGTTAAGAAGATGATTCCACGGAGATGAAATTTGTTCATGTCGATACGTTTAAGTCTCTTTCATTTTATTGTGATGTATGTGATTTTAAGTTTTTGTTCAGATTTTAATTTCAGTATTCTACGAATGTGTCGCGTTTTTTTAGAGAGGATGGTTGAAAAAGTCTTTCAATTTTTATTTTTGATTTTTCATTTATAGTTTGATTTTCAGTCTAATTTTTTTTTTTCTTTTTCATTGTCATTTTTTTTCTTTTTGTTCAATAGCTGTCATGAAAACTATATCGAGCAGATACGTAGCGTGGAAACTTAAAATTTCGCCTACGTTGTTGCGATGCCTCGAGAAATGCGTCTAATTTAATTTATATTGCGATTATGATAGGCGATTAACTGTGCGAATGCAAGTGATTTGAAAGTATGAGCGCTTTGGCTCTAAGCGATTCGAAGCGATTTTTCCCTAGGGGATGGGTAAATTGAGTAGCACCGTTTTTAACGCACGTTTACGTTTCAATGATTTTATAAAGGGACATTTAGAAGGTTCTAAAAAAAACTGACGACTTTTCAGTAATTATTCTTAAGGGAAAAAACTAGTCGACTCGGTTAGGGCCTTTTCCGGTCTGCCGTGTATGTATTTTTTGTCACTTTTGTGTTAAGCCTGGACTATTGCAACGAGCGATCTCACGTCTATTATTTAAGTTTACGAGTTAGTGTGGTTGGTATTGCTGTAAAGCGATGAGCGGCGAGGAGTTTATAAATATGTAATGCCTTAATGTTAACGATAATAATGATAGTGTTATATTAGTTTACATTTTAAAAAAATAAACAACAAGATACACTACAGGATTCAGTTGTCTCCAGTTGTTTCCATTCTGTTCGTCATTTGGTATTTTTGTATATACATAGTAAAACTGTATGATTACGAGTATCTCAGACTTCTGTGAGACGAGTTGAGCGTAGGACCGACTGCTGTCTGAAATAGTTCAGGCTGGATGTCAATGTTTGTAGCGGGTAAACAAAAAGGCAACACGCAGCGTATTGTAATTAAAATTGAAAACCATTAACAATCTGGACTTTTATTCATATAGCTACCTCTTCTATTTATCTCTTTTTTAACGTTCATATAAAAAATACACCTATCCACTCTGTTTTTGGTTCTTAAATTAATTTTCTTCCTTCTTCGCTTTCATTACATCGAGACTTGTATCAAGTTATAAGTTTTTGTCAGTGTTGATTCTCATTATTCAGATACTGATGATTTATTTTTTATGTTTAAGTGAGGAGAGTTGCATCCTCTATAAAGTACATTGCAATCTTCACCTCGAAGTCCAGCTGCTCCTGCATCTTCCACGAGACGATCCCATCCTGAAGATTCATCCAGAGTTTCTTTTATACTGTTCCTAAAAAAACCTATTATTAGGACTTAAGCAAAATTACACTACCGGTCAGAACCAGTCATTAAGATCTGCCGTTTTTTTGCAATATATTCTTAAAACATTGCAAAGTGACTTCGTCTTGGGCTTATTTTAAGTAGAATTTTGATAGCTTTTAACTTATTTAACAGAAAGAAATGTAATGTAATTAAATTTAGGAGAACTTAAAAGATCATCGAAAAAGTGAACTCTTAATTCTGACCGGTAGTGTAGTTGTATAAATTAAGATTCATTTAGGAATTAATTAAAGTTGAAGCAAACTTACATTAAATATTTTGCTACTACTTTTCCAATAGTTCCCAAATCTTTGAAGAGCTTCCTATTTTCTGAACAAACTGTTCTTTGGATGCAACGCAACCTTGCGTCGTCGTTCAAAATATATTCTTGCTCTGGGGACTAGAAAATATTATTTCTAATTGATTTTCAATTCTATAAATACAATTGTTTAAATATTATTATTATTAATATTATTATTTTGTTTGGTAGATTGGGTACAAACCATTGGAATGAAACCCCTCGATTCAATCAGATTTCTCTTTCTTCTTGATAGGACATCCAATAAACCTTCTTTTCGTTTAGCTGATAGGATCGTATTTTGAATAATCGCAAAGAGCAGTAGCATCCCAATGAAACTGACCACCACAAAATGCTTCGAAGTTGGTCCAACCGATTGTTCAGGATTGGGTGGATAAACAGGATATCCGTAACTAGGTACCGTGTCGTAAATATAAGGATAATTTTCACTTCGAAAGTGTTCCTCTATTTGGGGTTGTATCATATCTGCAATTAAATGTAGAAAATTTGTTTTTGTTTTTGTCAAATTCATAGAGTAAGGATTTTCAACCACAAGATTTAACGATTTATATTACAGAATTTCAAAAGATTTATAGTAGAATTTACATATCTACATTTATATTATCTATTTTTCTTTATTCTACACATACCAGAAAAATAATAGGGGCTGGAAGCTATTGGTGGGCGAGTCGCAACTGTTTGAAGAGGTGAAGTGGTTTGTTTGACTTCCGGTGGAGCAGTAGTGGACCACAAATAAACTTTATTGCTTTCCGTTTCTGTTGTAGAAATTTCCCGTGTTGGAAGCATCAGTTGGTCTACGCTTTGAGACTTAATTAACATCGCCAACAATGGGAAAAGCGTCATTGCTTTTGCAATCAATCGAGACATTTCACTTTTGTAATTAAATTGCTTCCTCTTTACACAATCTGTATATAAAAAGTATTTTATATATTCTATATATATATATATATATATATAAAATTATATATTTGTTTAATATTAATTTTTATGTATTTTTTTTTCAAGGAAAAATCAAGATCAACTTTCAGAGTATGCACTTTAGTGTGGATAATCAACAACTAAGGAGTTGTAAACTCAACTTACGATACTGAAGGCTCAGCATCAATTTATTCCGCTTTTATCTAATAGACCCGAAAATTATGGATAATATCCGGATGTCCTTAATTATTCGCTTCGCTGGTTAAATTGATGAGATTCAAGCTATAATATTCTGTTGAGTCCTAGCTGAAAATTGTATTTAATCCATCCTTTTTAACTCTTAACTTCTCCATGCATAGACCTAATTAATTAATAATTAATAACCATTGTCAATCCACTGCGAGATTTTTAAATTAGATAGTTTTTAAATAAAAAGGAAAAAGGAATAGGACAGTTTGGAGAGAAAAAAAGAAAACAGTTGCAGAATAAGGATACAAATTCCTTTCTTTATTACCGAAGAAAATATGACCCTTAAAATTTTTAAAATGGAAGATTGTAAAGTTAGAAGGAAACATTGAGGTTGCGGTCAAGAGGAAGTATTGGAGGGAACATTATAGTGAAAAGGTTTGACGAAGGGTTTCATCCCCTTTAGGATAGGTCCAGACAGACGAGTCTCCGGGCCAGCCCCTATCGCTCTAGTCATCGCCATAGCAACCCCTATCAGCCAGCCTAATCCAACTGGTACCCCCTTTTCGTCTTGCCCTTCGCAAGTTTACTTATTTTTCTTCGTTCAAAAGCCTCCAAATGAAACCCATTAGTCTCCTCCAACATCGTTAGAAACTTCAATTTCTTCTCACCCCAAGACATAGAAATGACAACTGCGTATCTACAGATTTATTTTCTACCAAACAGAAAAAATATATAGAACTATACTTCTCTCTATTTATTTCAGACAAGGATATCAATATTTATGTATAATCAAATCTTCTGTAATTTCAAAACATAAAAATGTTTTGGAACTCTTCTTTTTCTACAAAAATTAGTTAAATTCCTTGAAATGACTCAAAGCCTTTGGATCTTTCTCTGAATTGAATAAATTGGATGAAAAATAAAGAAGGAAAAAATTGCAAAATTGTAAAAAATTCTGTGATTGAAGGGAGGAAAAAAACATCAAAGAGAGCTTGCGATGATCGCTAGGGGTAGCAGAGAGAGCTTCAAGTAGATAAATCCAGACTAGGTCGGATGAGGTAAAAGCACCGTAGAATAAGCGAGCTTCGGTACTGTTATCAATTATGCGCTAATTAACGCCTTAATTATATCTCATGATAGGGAGTGGTTATCCGATTATCTAGACTAGCTAATAAAAAAGTACAAAGTATTTTTTAAACCTGCTTTCAGTGAAAGAGGATACCCAATGAGAAACCATTAGCAAGCTAAACAAGACAGATTCTTCAGTAATTAAAATTTTTTTCCTCTTTCCTTTTTTCTTAATTACAATAACCGATACATTTATTGCATATTAGATATTTATTAGGTATTTTGAGGGATTTTTATTATCGAAACTATTTTATAGAGAAGAGGGCTGAAGGAACTTTTAGCTGCCTTCAATATCGAAAGTTATCGATTCGTCCGGAAATAAAGCACAGCTAACCGAAGCGACAGGATTATTGAAATCCACTGGATTAATTAATCACCTGTGAAAGCAGATGTTCTCAGTCCCATCGGCCCTGGCCTTAACCAGGTCATGCTGACAAACGTCTTTCCTACCACTGAAAATATTGACAACGTCTCGGCAACATGTCCGGATGAAGGATATAGGAAAACTGATTTTTCCTGAAGGAAACTCCACTCAAGGTCTTTCATATAGTTTCAAGTTGACAGTTTATAGTTTAGTGAAGGATTTCTCGAGCTATCTGACCCACTTAAAGTCATTGTAGTCTGAAAAGGAACACGACAAGTTGAACCGTCAGGTTTAAAGCGTTGCATATTGAGTTTATTGAAAATATGGAAGTCGACTTGGATGATTTTAATTTGCAGATTGCGAAGTTCCCGGGGACTTGGATTTCAAAGTTTATGAAGTCGGAAACTTTTCTTGGAAAGCTTTCGAGATATTTCAATTTCAAAAGACAAAGTTTTAAAGGATTTAATATCTTTAACTTTTTAAATGTGTTTAAAAGCGAGGATATTCATCCGATTTTTAAAATATCAGGAGCTTCATTAATCCTACAAATTTCTAAACCCCTTGAGATGCCATTAGAGGTCATGCAGGCAATCCGAGTTACCGTTTGATGCCAAGTATTTTCTATCGTCGCGTTGGCGGAAAATTGCTGATCGCTTCTTGTTCACGCGCGGTAGTCATACGACCTCAATGTGAAACTACGATGCATTAGAAACACTGAAGTGCATCGTTGCAGCAATTTTCTATAAATAAAAAGAGCAGGGAAAGAAAACAGCATTTATCAACGATTTTTCTCTATTTTAGTCCTCTGAGAAGAATATTTAAAATTTTAATGCAAAAATGGTGTCGCTGAAAAATGCAAACTAGATCAAAAATAATGTGATTTTAAATAGAAAGCATATTTGAATATCTAGAAGACAATAATATAAAATTTTATTTATTAGAAATCATCAGATATCTGATAAAATACCATAGATATATTACACATTACTATTCTATGTACCTGCGGGCATTTATCGACTTGGGAAATTATGTTACATGTGGGGATAAAAACAAATGGAATAAATTGAATATTAAATAGATAAAAAATTAACGTGGATGGGCAGAAGATGTTTTCTAAGTTTAGAAATTATTCTCATAGCTCAAGGATATTTCGAAAATATGAAACGGTTTTATGGCGTCTAAAAGAATTGAAAAGGATTTTAAGTAATTTTATGAAAATTATTGAGACAAGGTTTTACATTTCAAAAATTAAATTAAATAGTTTAGAATCCTCTGCGGATCATAGTTGCTGGTTTACCAAATATTTGTAATTTATGTTTCGCATAAAAACGACACTTTAGGATTTAGACGGTTCCTGTTTACTCCAGGAAAAACCTGACCTACGTCCCCATATCAATAAAATCCGTGCCTCGGAATCTCTTATTTCCTCCTGATGTCCCGACACACTCGAAAAGAGCAATCCTCATTGCAGCAGCAGTCATTCGGCAGGGGTAAAAGAGTCGGTGCTATATATTGTCTCGATGGCTACGCCGTGACTCGACACCTTCTCCCTTTCTCTAATTCCTAACATCATTCGATCTCTCTCGATCCACCCCCGACTCAATCGACGTCCGCTGTTAGCGTTTATCGAACCATTGCGCGCGCACTGAATCTGAAGGGGCGTACAACATCTTCGTTCCTCGAGAGCGACCACACTAGCAACGCGAGGTCGCGACGAGAGTTCGCAGCAGCACTCTCAACGCTCCCCGAGACATCAACATTATCAAAATAATCCACAATCAACTCCCAACTCGGGCCTCGATTGCCTTTTCTCAAACCTCGGTTCTTCAACCGCGACTTCTCTGTGATAGTGAGTGTTTCATCAGGTATCATCAACTGAAAACGCCTCACTCGCGAGTGACTTGTGTTTACATCCCCAACTGACGCAACACTCGACCCTCTCAAAACTCGTACCAAATCACCGAACTTGAGAAAGATTTCCAGGAAGATGAGGAATTTCAAATTCTAGAAATTGATAAAGATTTGTTTGCTTAAAAAGTGTACTAGTTCCTCAGAAGTTTAAGTTTTTCGCGATAGAGAGGGCGGAGAGCCAGAACATCGATCGCTCGCCATTTTGCCCCACGATCCAGTCTATCGACGTCCGCCCACCCTGGCTTAGATTGCCACACAGAAAACTTTATTCAAAAACCAAAAACCGAATCATCTAACCAGCCTTCTAAGTTGCTCCTCCAGGACTTGGGAATAGGGGAACTGATTATTGATCCATAGTGACATTCTTCGTTTTTGAGGGGTGGCGAGAACTGCCCCTGGGAAAAATAGCAAGAAAGAGAGTGTGCAAAGAAAGAGAGTTTGAAGTTTAGTGGAAGAGGTTTTCTATTTGAGAAAAAAGAGAAGAAGGCGGCAGGCTGGGAGGTCGCATTAGCGAGGTGGTGGGTCCCGTCGTGGAGGAGGCCATTGAGCCAGGGGATGCAACCACGCTGACGGGACCCTCGAGGGAGACCTCGATACCTGGTAACCCTCCTCCCCCGATTATAAATATTCCAAGTCCTCCTAGACCTCCACCTCTTCAGGAGACCATATCTGCTGCTCAAAATCCTCAGCATCAGCAAAGCCAAACCCAACATCAGCTTCAGCACCAGCATTCCCAGACCCAGCATCAGTTTCAGCATCAGCATTCCCAGACCCAAACTCAGTCATCCCAGACAGAGAAAAGCTTAGCAAGAGAATCTAGCCAATCTAAAGAAAACACCCAACCACAGCAAGGCAACATGGGGACTGTTTTGTCTTTTAGTCCCAGGGAGAGACGTGGATCAGTTTATCCACCGAGTCAACATCCCGCGGACTTTACGCTGAATAATTTTAATTATGAACAGCTAAACAACGTTAAAAATAGAGAGAAAAAGAGCAGTGTCTCGACGATGGCGCCTCTGCCTCCCACGAACCATCCACCAACGAATAACAATTCACTGCAGAATAATAACATCAATCTGAATAACAATGACAATGCGAGGATCATCTCAGAGAAGAATGCCCTGGAGAAGAATCTCAAGAAGCATTCACTGTTTATCAATGCCCTCTCCTGGAAGCGGTTTAGCACCTCAAATAATAACAAAAAGAAGCTGGATAACAAGAATAAAAACATCACTTTCAGACAGCCACTTGATAACATTCCTAATGTTGACAAGAACAAGAATATTCAGACGCCTCAGGTGAGTTTGAGGATTTTTTGCTGTTTTCTAGTTACATTTCAAGATACAAATCATAAAATTGAGAAGTTTCCTTGCTGTTGATGATTTATATATCTTTGGATTAAAGACCCAATCATCAATAGCAAAGATCCTTCGATTGTAATTCTTTCCAAATGATTTTTGTATATTTCACTAATTTACACTGACCCCATCTGACATCAAACTCCACCTTAATCCCGTGCGCAAGGTTAAGTATTTTTAGAAAATCCATAATTTTAAAAGGTACTTGAGTTGATCCATTTCTGACAGTCGTCGAGTGTTATATCTTTCACATTTTCCATCCTCCTCTTAATTTCTAGCTTGAGATTTCAAGATTCTGTCACAGAAACTTAATGAAAATGAATACAGTGACCCAGTTTAAAAATTTAAAACAGAGAAAGACAATGCTATTCTTTCACGAAAAAGAATACATTCTAACAAAAAACAAAAAAAAACATAATAAGAAAGGACGTTATACAATTTGAATTTAAGGTACTATATCTCTCTAATTTTACTAATTAATTTTTCATCCATGAGAGTCTATTTAAAGAAAAAATAGTAAAATTATTAGCTTTCCTATATACAGATAAAAATAAATATACACAGAGAGAACGTTTTACTGAAGGTCATATTTATATGGTAATCATTTTGCACCCCCGCAATTTTTTCCGAACACCTGAAGCGTCATTCCTCGTAAAATTTTCCATCACCAGAGGTGCAATTCAATATCACTCCATTTTATTATGCCTGAAA
Source organism: Synergus laeviventris (assembly GCA_032275145.1). NCBI lineage: Eukaryota > Metazoa > Arthropoda > Insecta > Hymenoptera > Cynipidae > Synergus > Synergus laeviventris. The sequence continues at coordinate 11,872,305 of JAUESI010000038.1, read as the reverse complement.
GGACAAACTTATAAAAAGGATTACCTTCTGAACCATTAGAATGAAATTGATAGATATTCTATGAAAGCATAATTTAAGTTTTTAATATAGTTTCAAACTACAGCAATGTTAATTTAAAATGACTAACTTCTTATTAATTATCTATTTATTCTATAAAGAGAATAATGCCCTACTTTTAAACATATTCACATAGTTCAGGAACTATATTAATCTTATCTTTGTTGCACTTTTGAAGTTAAAACAAAAGTTGAATGGATTTATCTTGTATGTTATAACAAAGGCTATCTACCTTTGAAGTGTGAGGAGATACACTGGAAGAGAATAAAGAGCTCTATTTATTCGATTTATGATCGTTGATTATCTAAAGCCTTTATAAACATTTATAAATTTATAAACTCACTCTAGAAGCCTTTATACAAATAAAAGTTCACTTGGATAATTCATACGACAATTTTACATCTGCGATAACAATATAACTTGATTACAGTCATTCAGTCAAGATTATGGCTAATAAACCTAAATTACTTGTTTTCTTAAGGGTATCAAATATACTACGTCTGACCAATATCGACCTCATCTACTGGAATGAGGAAATAAGTGCCTGACTGATCTCCACTTTTCTACTGAAAAGTGAAGTTTCAGTAGACAAACCAAACACTAGTCAGACATCTTATTTTTTATTTGAACAATATATCGATCAAAACAATAACTATTATAATCGCATTAGTCAGACAAGATATTTTCTTTATAAAATTTAATTAGGATCTATGGATCAAAATAATGATAGAAAAATTCCACATTAGTCAGACATCGTATTTAATTTTTTTCTGTGACGTAGAAAGGCATAAATTGCCAATATGATTTAATTAATTAGCAAATTTCTTTATTTTACCCTCTTTTTTTTTAACCCTCCGGGGTACAGGTTTCAATAATAGGTCCGCTCTTGAATACGTCATTTTATTCATCCCAGACAAAGGCGCCGGCCTCGAACAACAATCACACGACGCACAATCCCACGTGCGAGAAATTTGTGCAGAAATCCTTGCCGCCTGGACCTAGAAAAACTGTGATCCAAGCATCAACATCGGAATTGCTCAAGTGCCTCGGTCTTTTTCTGCATAAAAAATGCAACAAACTGCGAGACTTCCAAGCAGGTGACGCCGTCCTGTGGCTCAGAACTGTCGACAGAAGTTTACTTCTTCAGGGCTGGCAGGTGAGTTAACAAATTATATTTAAAACAGTTTAAAAGCGCTGAAGAGAGTTATCAAAAAGATTCTCTAACGATTTCTATAGATATTACAGATTTCAAGACATTTCAAGTGATTTCAAGGAATTGTAGGGGGTAAAACGACCTTAAGGGATTTAAAAACTTTTCAATAGATGCTAAGAACTTTTGATTGATTTTAGGGATTTCAGGAAATTTCTTATCAAGGAAGCTTGGATAAACATTACACAAAAGTTTATCTCCATTCCACCATAATCTTTTCCAGTTTATCAAACCCCTTTAGATCCTCTTATGCAGCACATTTTATCTTCGAGTATTTATGGTACTTCCTAAATCTCAAAAAGGAAAAAATTATTTTAAACGATTTAAAGAATAAATTTCAACTTTATTGTGTAAAAGTGAACCCCATTTCCATTATACGTGGGAATAACATATCAAAAGTGATCGTAAACATCCTTTATGATATATAAGCATGACGACAAATTGTTGTTTTATGTCATAATAGTATAAATAGTTCCTCAACTTTCAAAGTTAATGAATGATGCATTGTTCGATGCATCACAGAACTTTTAAATGTCACTAAGTATGGATTTTGAAACGATTACGCGGGACATTAGTGAACATTGCAGAAATGCTTGAAATGGATTATGGATTCAACGCTTGCGCAAATCGAGGAAAACTATTTCTCATTAAGGGTCGTGGTTTACATAAAATCATTGTAGTTATATACCTATATATATATATATATATATATGTATATGTTATGTGAAATATATCAACGCCCACACGAAAACATCAAATAACGTGCACTCAAGTATTTTTCAGACATTTCCCCAACTCGAGGAAATCAATGAAATCCTCATTTGTTATTCCAATCCACCTCTTAAAAAATTCCACCATTTTTGGGAAGTTCCGAGGTTCTAGAAATTTGTTCTACTAGGAATTAGTTAGCATCGCACACAGAAATTACCTTGAACGGTAATTTGTGCTGAATAACGTTGTTGACAAAATGTGTACCGCAATGTGGAAAGCCTTCATATATAGTTCGAGGGTTGGTCAATGGTCACGTGTTCACAGCACGCCAGCAACGTCGCACAGCAACAGAACTACTCCCCCAGGGGATGTGGAAATATGTATTTAGGGTACAATCACCCCTCGAGTAGAGTGCGTATTTAATTGGGAAAGGGGTGATCTCTCGGCCAAAAATTATGCGCTCACATGTATACGAATTCCGAGGAGGTCAAACAAAGGGTATCTCGAACCCCTAAAAATAAAAAATCCTCTTTAATTTCAAGTCTCGGAAATTCCCTTTCATCTCTTTATCATTCATTGATCTCTCTTTTATATTCAAATGAAAGTAAGCTAAAATCATTTTTAACATTTTTACTTTCGCAAATACCCAGTGTTTTATAAATAAACTGAGAATAATAATAAGGCGGCAGAAAGTCGTTATATATAGAAACGGTTTCTTAGTTTCTGGGGTTTCCGGGGCATGAACTACCTCGGATCGATGGAACTCATGCTTAAATCTAATCAGCTAAGGTAAAACACTGCGCCATAAAAATCGTCTGTATTTACATTTTCCTTGTTCTTGTGAAAAAAAGTCTGATGATAAATATTAACGTATAATACATTCTATTCAAATTTTGTTAAAAAGAATTTAAATAAATGAATAGAAAGGAGGAAATTTAATCCGAGTTGACCCAACAAGGGTTGAGACTACAACCTTGTTGGCCCTCCTAAACTGTCTCTTACAACTTAGCACGCCACCCTTAACTTTAAATCACTTTAGGTCACGCCAATTTAAAAAAAAAGAAAATTGTGGTATATGTGATAAGGAAATATTAGAAAACTTGACTATAAGAATTGAAAGTAATTTTCCGGGGATTTTACAGTATATACCATAAATCAGTAAAACACGTGACCCACACCTGTTTTGTAAACATCAAGTTGTCTAATCCAGATCGTCTAGACAAGCAGACTTTTATCTTTTAGAGCGGAAATATTAGCAGAAGGTCGAAAGAAATCTAATTAGAAGAACCCATAAAACAATTTCCGTTCATTGCCAGTCCCCGTTTTACACATTGAGTCTACCTTTACCTAGATTTTATTAATCGAATCACGAAATCTGTGGGAAGCCACAGGAACATCAAATCATTTCAAGGATACCAACAAATGAAAGTTTCCAAATTGATTGAAGTTGAAAATTGAAATTTATTTCTAATGATATTAACTTGCTCTGAATTTCAATCTCCGCATGAAAATTTGTGAAAGCACTCAGTGCTCTACTCTAATTAAGGCAATTAACGTTTCCAGTGACGCATATCCGTCGTCGTCGGTTTCGCAAATTTAATTAAAACTCTTACACAGGAAAGTACAGACGAGTCGCGGTTGAGAAACTCGACGGGACAGAACGCAGGGCGCTCACCCCCGTGAATATCGACCTAAACCGTTATATCAGCCCTTTACATTTTGTCCCCTGTACATAGGCTTCAGAAAAGACAGAAAAAAGCAAGGACTTCCACCCACTGCAAGCTAGTTATAGGAGGCTGTTATATGAAGTATTCGATAATAATTACAGAGGAAGAAAATTGTCATTGATATGCATGGTGACGTGGCACGATTGCTTAAGACTTCTCACTTCATTAGATTTCTATTTAAAGACTCCTTCATTTCATTCCAGGCATTAATTCAAGAATATTCCAGTCCAAACTAGTCATTTTCCTCTGCCTATAGTAGTTTTTTTATAAACCATTTTTTACTGTACGAGGTCTCCTTTTCTAGCTTCCTTATAATCTCTCTTTAGTTATCTGATGAGGGCGTTAAAATTGCGATCCCGTTAGGTAGAATAAGCGCGCTCCCAGGATGTTTGAGCTTTTCTCATCCGCAATCTCGGTCATACGCATGGTATGAGAATAAGTATTTGCTTATATATATGGTATTATAGAGTACAGGCAATGTGGCATGTGCACTTATTACATACGGTAGAATCAGCGATAGAGTGTTACAGTTAGAGTAGCTGGGGGTGACGAGGAAAATGTGGTATCGAGGGCATCGATCCTGCCGGGTCACTACGAGGTTTCGCCTGGTGTTCCCAGCTATTTCTCTTCCCTCTAGACTCTATAACTAGATCGGACTCTGCCACGTCCTGATTCGCTAATGATTCTGAACAACCTGAAAGGGAAAAGGAAAATCAGATTAGCACGTACGATAAAAAAGAAAATAATAGAATTATCAACCTATTTCAGAAATTATGTAGTCTCGTTAAGACCGACCCCTACAGAATTTCCGGGGTTTCGGTTCCAGGCAGGACATTATGAAAAGGTTCGAGTGTTTACTGTAGAATATTTTTATGGAAATAATGATGATTCAATGTCGTTAATTGAAGGAGTCATTACCGAACTTTTCGCCCTATTAATAAATTATTCAGCGCTTCCAGAAGTTCGACGAATTCCTTTTTCATATACTTCGATAAAGTAATCAACTTCCTGAAATTGGAAGGTTTTAATTTATATTACTGAATTTGCATACAAATAATATCACAATTGGGATCAAAATTTCCATTTTAAATTCAGTGGCTGGCCTAGTTAAAAGCTAATATCGACCTTTAAAAATAGTGTTTTCTATAAGGTTGCAAATTAGTACCTGCTTGCCAACCCATTTTGAAGATTTGTTATCACTCTGCAATCATATCGATTTCCCTGGGTTCTCTCGCCTTGACTATGGTGTATCTCTTTCCGAATGGGAATATCGATCTGATTCCCGCCAGGTTGATGCCAGGGTTTTAACAGCAATTCGTGAGCAAGACACGTAACTAGAGACAAGTTGTGAATCATCCGTCTGCCTAGACATTGATTATACGGGCCTAGAAACAGGTTGTTTTTTTACATTTAGTCTAAATAAGTGTGGAAATATATTCTTAAACGCTGCACCTGTAAATCTATTTCTAACTTTTTATTTTGGAGAATAACTTCAGAAATTCAACTGTTATTCGATAACAAATAAAAGTTAAAGCAATTGCTAGATTTTATATTCATCATTCAGAAATGTTTAATTTGAAAGTATTGAATTTGTGCAAGTCTTCCTATTTAAAAATATTATAAATCATATGGTATACAGGAAGCCTCACTTCACTTATTGTAACTTGATTTGCATGTACAGTGAGGCTTCCTTTCATGAAATGCTGGATTCAAGTTCTTACCTCCAAATTCGAATTCCTCATTTTACTCAAAGAATAGAAGGATGAGGTATCTTTTCCTGTTGAAGCAAACGGAAAAATTCCTCTAGGTGGAATTCGGATTGGTGATTCCTTCTTTTCCCTAGATGTTTAATCACGTAGAAAAACTAAAAAGGAAATATAAATAAGATCATAAATAAAGAGTGATTTTGAAGCTAAATATTGAATTTTTTTGTTACAGGACGTCGCCTTTATAAATCCTGCCAACGTAGTGTTCGTATATATGTTAGTAAGAGAGCTGGTGGACGGAGAGGAGGCTTCAGAGCAGGAGGTCCAGGCGACAGTTCTGACGTGTCTCTACTTGAGCTACAGTTACATGGGTAACGAAATTAGTTATCCCCTGAAGCCATTCCTTGTTGAGGACAAAAAAGACAACTTCTGGGACAGGTGTCTCTTTATCGTCAACCGACTCAGCTCGAAGATGCTGCGCATCAATAGCGAACCTGGATTCTTCACTGAAATCTTCACTGAACTGAAGGTATGTACAAAAGAAAATCTGAAATCGAAACTTTTAAGCTTGAACTTTTAACATTTTGGCTCTATAGGCATACTTCTATTTTGTAAAAGAGTTTTCCTACTTCAAATCTAAAAATAACGTTTACCAATTTTTTGCAGGCCTGTGGAGCCGGCAGTCGAGTGAATCTGACTGGTAATGGGTTGGAGCGAAGCCTCGTCGTCTCCGGAGTCGCGGTTCCCACCAAGGCAGCTTGACGGAGCTACACACACCTGTTGGTGCGAATCGCTAGACACGGTTGCGACGCCACAACCCTCTGACGACGGGCAACCGGATCCAGAACAGCTCTCGCAGCATGACCCCTCGACCTCGACGCAGGAGCAGCTACACTCACCGCAGCAGGATCCACAGTCTCAACTCCAAGAGGATAATATTCAAGGAGAACCCGGTCGCTGCATCTCCTGCGGACAGAAAAGAAAAGTTGAAATGTTTTATACTATCGAGGATCTAGATGCGATCGAGCCTGCACCAGTGGACGCACGTTTCACAGAGCAAGTCTGTGGCTGCGAGGAGCTTGGTGCCACCGGTGGAAATCGTCCTGATCTTCGAAAAATCCGCAGTACGGAAACCAGGTGGGCAAACACTAGCTTCCTCTCACCAGATGACGCCTTATGGGACCTCAGAAGACATGCGAGCGATGGTACAGAGTATCGGTGGGAACTTCATGCTTCAAAAACGGATCTAGAGCTTACAAAAAGAGGCAAGTGCAGTTGCCACAATCTTATAACTCCTGAGAAGAAACCAGAAAGAGGAGATCTTAGGAAGCATCATAGCGCAGAGTATGATAAATGGTCCATTCAAGGGCTCTTGACTCCGCCACATGATCTTAGGAAGCATGCGAGTGATGATATGAGGATGGATCGAGAAGCCAGGTGGACTCTCCAGGTCCCAGAAGTGTTGCCTAATCCAAAACCGAGGTGCACCTGTCCCAAGTCTAAAGTCGTCGCACCTTCTCCTACAGTCGAGAAAGAGGATCGCCCTCACATGCGTGAACTCGTCCCTTCAAGATCCTTGGAAAAACCAACAAGCCTTCAGGTGGAGAGACCAGAATTGAGAAAACACGCGAGCGAGGACACTAGACATGCACAGGATGAGCAGATCCAGGATCGAGCGCGGCAAATCAAACCCTTACCAAGCACTAGTGCCAAGGGTCCAGCCTCTTCTGAAGCCAGACCGGAATTTTCCAAGCCTGAATTTTCCAGACCTGATCTTCCCAGACCTACTGAGCTTTTCAAAACATCTCGTGTGACGCTATCCCAAGATAGGAAGTCAAGTACAAAGGAAAAGGTTATAAGTCCAGAAAGCAAGAAAAGCCTCCGATCTAGGTGGGCAGGTAAGCCTCATTTCTCTCTCCCAGTTCAAAAGGACTCCAAATGGTCTAAGAGTCACGATGATCCGAAAAGCAAGAGTCTGAAGGACAGACACAAGTACAGCGTTCGGAGGAGCATCTCCCCAGAGCCAGATCCCAGACTAGTAATGAGATTAGACAACAGAGTCGTCAAGCGACTTATTTCCCCTGATATCATGGTCACTGATGCCAAATGGGCTCCTTATGAAGGATACTCTCCCTTACCTAGCATCGGGATTAAAAAGCGGGAAACGAAGAGAATCAGTGAAATCAAGTGGACACCCTACGACCGTTCACCGTCCGATACTGGGGATATGATTCCTGAAGAGATTCCTGAAGAAGAAGAAGAAGATCTGAAAGATTGGTCGGCTTTCGACAACGTGACACCACCCCACATACCACCTCCAGAAGCTGCATCCTGCGTGGACGAAGAAGAGGCCTTCCTTCGGCGGATGCTCAACCAGGTATCACCGTTCCCAATTTATCAAGGCGGTTGGAAAGACGAATCTCCACCCAGATCACCTCCAAAAATCGAAAGTGTCGAACTGTCAACACCCGTCTGGTCTCCTCTAGAACCTACCACTCCAGTCAAAAAACGAAGACCAACTCCGTCGCCACCAGAAAAGACTTCCACTCTAAAATCAATTCGAAAAAGAGGATTCAGAGCCAGATCGGAAAGCAAACACGGGGATGAAAACAGGCTTGCTCCACCTAAAATTATCAGTCGAGCATCGAGTGAAGACCCCAAAAGTCGCCAGAAACCACAACTCCTCAGATCCCAGGCGCTTTTGGAAGTTCCAAAGAATATTAGTGCCACAAAACGTTCTCTGAGTGAAGAGGTTCCAAGTCGTCGATCAAGACATTCCACAAAAGCTCCCAATCGTGCCAAGAGCGAGGAGGTTCCCAATTATGGAGATCCCTGGTTCGCGTCGGAAAACGAGGTGCGTCAGTACGTAACGACGGTCTAGTTGACCAAATTTCATTGGGCTGTGATCAATGGACCGAATCATTGGAAAGTGAACACTTTGAACACACCTCCACCATGGGCCTTTTCTTAGTAACTGCACATTCGAAGAGGTCCGAAGACATCCGACAATATTACTGTCTCACTCATTCGTGCGTAAGGGGGCCTGGCTTGAAAAGTCTGCGATTCACTTTTGATCTCGATTGGAATCAAGTAATGAGGACCAAGAAAAAGAGGCTGAATCTATAAGTCTTGTTCTCCAGGATTCCGCAAAATTGAATCATTCCAAACGATTTCGGAATGGGGATCCAAGTCCCTGGGAAAATTACAAATGAAGAATTATAAATGATTTTCCAAATATTTCAAATAATTCTCAATGGAGAAGTTGATAGTAAATGATATTACGATACTTACACTGGTAACGATAATACAGATACGAGTTTAGTTATGTATCTAGGTGATTAATGAGAGGAGGTCTGTGACGTATTTATATACGATATGGTATACAATATACATATGTATGATTATTGTAAGAGACAATTATGTAAGAGACAATTACGTAAGAGACAAGTATGTAAGAGATAATAATGTAAGAAACACTGCTCAGAAATTGGAACGCAATCCGCGTAAATCGTGAGAATGTCCCGTGGCGACTTTGTTATTTTAACTAATTAATCTTCGAGGGAAGGGACGATTATGTCCCAGATTCTGATCGCCTGTATAATTTATTCGATGGGCCACTGAGGCTCAAAAGGCAGGGCAGTGGTCCTGTGCCGGCGTGTGCAATATTACGTAGAATAAAATGTGATTAACTACTAAGAAACGGAAGTACCAAGGGTAAACCGATTCTTTAATGTAGCAACTTTGACTTACATCGAGATCCAACCCTCTTGAAAATTCTCGAAGATGGATTCTAATATAGTTTCCTTTACGGGGATTTTTAACAGGGAATCATCACTTGAGTCAGTACTTTAGGTTTTCAACCTCATCAGATCGATTTGGAAATTGATTCCAAGTGGGTCTGAAGTCGTTGAGTTGAATAGACCGATATCGTGATATTTGTTGAAATATGTTCTGTTAGTTTTCCTTTTTTGCGATTTATAGATTCCAACCAGACAGCCCAGGAACCATCTCGAT
>JAUESI010000038.1:11807508-11858885 GCA_032275145.1 Synergus laeviventris | reverse complement strand
CCCTTGGTATCCAGCAAACATGATGATTGAGGAGGTAACCGAGCGCAACTTATGACGTCAGGCGCGAAATTCAAATTAAAAAAATTAATTTTGGCGCTCGATACCTCTGCCATCATCATGTATGCCTGGTGCAGGCGCTTGATTTCTGCCTTCGAACGGCTTGGAAATAATGCTTGGACCATGCTCAAATAAATTCGAAAATTCAGCCGAGTGTATCAGGAGAATATGATGCGTTAGTAGGTATGCGAGTACTGCTTCTAATATTTGGCGCGAGATTCAAAAATTTTTTATATTTGTACGTGTAATCTACTAACCTAAAAGGATGTAAATGAGAGGAAAAAATAAATAAATGCATATATACATATAAAACGTGTTTATTTATCCCGAATAACAATATAACATGCATAAATTCCATACAATCATACAATCCATAGAGTGATGCATAAGAGTGACTTATAGGTTATGGGTGCTTCTATAAGTTCACGAAAATAATTCGGTTGAGTAACAAAGCGTTTTTTATATTTTTTTAAATATATTTTTAGCATTATAGGTTAACATTATCAAGAGATTCTTACTGCGCAGTAAGAATTTCTTGTGTTATTTTTCAATTTCATAGTATTTGATTGACGGATAATGTGTATTTTATATCCTAAAATAGTTTTAGAAAGATTTTATGACCTCATTTTGTACAATTACTTATAATTATTAAAATATTATAATTATAAAATAATTATTACTTAATTATTTTGAATTTTCTAATATTTTCCCATTACTGTAATGCATTTTTAAAGCGTGCTGAATGCAGCGTCGCTCTGGTGAGAAAATTTCGCAAAGTCTATTCTTACGCCCATAGGAGTCGGATAGGGCTGGACAGTTTCATAACTGTCAAAAATCAGTCAGTGCGGCATTTATTCAAATTATTATTTATATATGTTTAAAAAGAGGTATCCGAGATTAATAAACAGCATTCGAATCTTAAAAGATAGTGCCGCAGATAAATATCATTCCCTTTTTTCAAATTTGAGTAACAGAACTTTTGCCAGTACAAAATGTTTCTGATAGTTTAAGGTTAAATATGGCGAAAATGTTAAAATCATGAACTGAACAAAGAGTTTTTAAACACCTGTTCGAATATTTAAGTTTCATTTTCTTTATATTACCATTAAATATTTTTTAAATATAGTGAACTAAATTTCCAAATAAAGAGCCACTTTACAAAGCCACAATGCCGTGTGAAATGATAACACTGCAGTTGGGCCAATGCGGAAATCAAAGTAAATAAAACGTTTTTTTTGTTTACAATAATTCTTATTTCCTTGTTTATTATTAATTTTGTAATCATTGTTTTATAATGATTGTTTTTAGTTGGATTTGAATTTTGGAAGAGACTGTGCGCAGAGCATGGGATCAGTCCAGAAGGAATTTTGGAAGATTATGCGACAGAAGGAACTGATAGAAAAGATGTTTTTTTTTATCAGTCGGACGATGAGCATTACATTCCACGTGCAGTTCTTTTGGATTTGGAACCTCGAGTTATTCACACTATTATGAATTCTCCATACTCAAAGGTATTAAGATTCTAGGCATATGCTAAATAAAATGTATAATCGCCTGTTAAAATTCTTCAAATCGAGACTAATATATTATTTTTATTGGAAGCTCTACAATCCAGAAAATATTTATTTATCAAAACACGGCGGTGGTGCCGGAAATAACTGGGCTTCTGGGTACCATCAGGGAGAGAAACTTCAAGAAGAAATTTTCGATATCCTAGATCGAGAAGCAGACGGAAGTGACAGTTTAGAGGTATTTTTTCCATAGCAAGTAAATTTAGAAGGGATTTTTATTTAGGTTTTTGTATGAAGAGAGTTTAGATAATAACTATCTGATTTTTAGGGTTTCGTACTATGTCACTCAATAGCCGGTGGAACCGGTTCTGGAATGGGATCCTTCATGTTAGAATCTTTAGCTGATAGATTTCCAAAAAAGTTAATTGAGACGTATAGTGTCTTTCCAAATCAAGATGAAATAAGGTAATGAGGAATTATTCATTCTTTTTACATTATTAAGTATTCTTTAAATCGAATTTTAAACCAACATGTATAAATTTACAGCGATGTCGTTGTTCAACCTTACAATTCTTTACTCACCTTGAAAAGATTAACGCAATGTGCTGATTGCGTTGTAGTTTTAGACAATACAGCTTTAAATAGAATTGCATCCGACAGACTGCACATTCAAAATCCAAGTTTCACGCAAATTAATAAATTGGTTTCGACAATCATGTCTGTCAGCACAACAACACTGAGGTAAAATTTGAATTGTCTAGTACTAAGTATAATTAATCATTAAATAGTAAAGTTATTAATTTTATTATGTACATATAATTGTAACTTTAACTTACAGATATCCTTCGTATATGAACAATGATTTAGTGGGTTTGATAGCACCACTAATACCAACTCCACGACTTCATTTCCTGATGACAGGATATACTCCACTAACCACAGATCAAGAGGTATTTTGTATATTTATTAGTTAAATTAAAATGTATGCTCTAACGCTACACTAATTTTTGTTTACTGTAGGGAGCTTCTGTTCGAAAAACTTCAGTATTAGATGTTATGCGGCGACTATTACAGCCGAAAAATATGATGGTTTCCACTGCCTTAGACAGAAACGCGGCGCACTGTTACATATCGATTCTAAATATTATTCAGGTAAAATGACTGAATAATCGGTGCATTTATGCCAAATAAATTAAATGACTATGGTTACATCTAAATAACATAATTTTGATATTTTAACAGGGCGAAGTCGATCCCACGCAAGTGCACAAATCATTACAAAGAATTAGAGAAAGAAAACTTGCACAATTCATACCTTGGGGACCAGCTAGTATCCAAGTAGCGCTTTCCAGGAAGTCTCCTTATATTCAAAGCACTCATCGAGTGTCTGGATTGATGTTGGCGAACCACACAAATATATCATCGGTATATAAAATTTTACTAAGTCATGTATTTTTATACCTAAGGCTCAGTTTTATTTTACAAATTATTTATTTCAGTTATTTGATCGAGCACTACAACAGTACGACAAGCTGCGAAAGCGAGAAGCCTTTCTGGAACAGTTTCGAAAAGAAAAAATGTTCGAGGACAATCTCAACGAACTCGACAATTCACGAGAGGTAGTCGAGTGCTTAGTAAAGGAATATCAAGCAGCTACTAAAGCTGACTATCTTACCTGGAGTCCGACTAAAACTGACTAGACCACGACAAACACTTCATAAATTTAAGTTATAAGTTGGAAATTGTTTGCAGCTTCCAAAAAGTTCTTGATCTATACTGTCTCTCTTTTTAAAAATACTCATTTTCGTTCATAAGTATTTTTATAACTATTAAGTTTATTTTGTTACTAAATTGAATAAAGGATCTTCATTGCTAAAAGCAACCTTTGTTGGCGAGATTGTTAGAATCCATAAAATGCCGCATTTGATTACTCGAAACTAATATGCATTCAAGATTATTATTCATGCAAAATGAAGACAAGTTCAAAATGTATACACAAGTTGTTTATAAATAATAAGTCAACATTTGCAGACTCGAATATAATATTTTCAACCTTTGTCATTATAAATTCTGGAGAATTGGTCAGCTATCGAACACGAATCTTGCGAATTCTGGAGGTAAGGTTGCAATAGTGATGTAACCTGTGTGACCTGGTGAAGTTCGCGGTTCTGAAACAGTCAGTACTTTATTCTCCTCTTGCTTGATTTTGAATTTCCCTTTTTTCTTCAGTGGTTCTTCTCCATTCGGCTTTTCTACCTAAATAAAAAAAATAAGTTTAGAAATCAGAAGTTTCAAAAAACTTTAATTAAAGAAAATAAAGTAGGATGTATAAAATACCCCAGGTTTCTTCAAGCTTTCCAAGTCTAAAATCGGTATACTTTTAAAGTGCACTTGGAATTCAGTTTGCAAATTTTCGTACGTTTTTATTTCAACGAAACCAGCAGAAGACAGTTTTTCACATGTCCTTTGAACCTGCTCGATACACGGAGAAAATGAACAGAGTTTGCCACCTGAAAACGAAATAAGTTGTATATAATCATTCAATTTAAGAAACGTTCATGATTCAAATTCAAAAAGTCTACACTCACCAGATTCTTTCAAAGTGTTCACTACAAAGTCGATTGTCAACCATGGATGCGGCAAATCTAAGAAAACTGCGTCAACTTTATGTTTCAAATCATCTCCAAATCCTTCTGCACAAACGTCTCTCTGTGTCACAATAACAAAATCACTTATTCCATGAACCTTAAATTCTTCTCTTGCCAATGTTACTCTATTTTCATGGAAATCAAAAGTATACAAATGTCCAGTAGGTCGTATCGTGCGAATTAGAGAATGAGAAAGGGACCCACTTCCTGTTCCTAAAAACATAAATATAATATTAGAACAACATTCAATTTAAATAAATAAAAAAAATAAAATAACTAGTTCTCTTTACCGGATTCAACGACGATGCTTCCTGGTGCTAAATCAAGTAAATGAACGATCAAACTTATATCAGGAGTGTAAATAATTTGAGTTCGATGAGGAAGAGTCAATGTCCATAATTCTGGAGTAGGCTGGAGTACATAGGCATATCCTCTCGATAATTGCACCTTAGAACCATATTTTTCTCCTACAAGACTCATTACTTTCAAAGCACCATATAATGTTTGAAACGTGTAGTCAACCAATTGACCTTTTTTATTCTCTATTTTCGGCTGCACTACAATCGAGTGCATTTTGCTTGGACTTATATATAAGACTACAGTATCTCCTTCCTCAATACACTGTTTTGTTGCTTTAAAACTCATTTTTTCAAACTTGAAGACACAATTCACGTCTTTACAACTTCCTCAAACTTATGTATTTTCCCGTTTCGCGCTTTTAATCACATAAACTAAAATATAAAATATACTCCAAAATATCAACAATTTACCTTTAGTCCATCTTAGGTATTTTAAATTTGCAACAACTGTCTAGTATGCAAAAACACACAAAATGCACGTGGCAAACCACAAAATGCAGAAAATTCAAGTAAACACTGGGCATCCTAACCTTAAATTCACCGAAAAAAATAAAAGATCTTTCTCAAGTTAAAATTAGGTTTTTGTTTTAGTAAATATATAGATAATAATATTCTTTTGAATATTTAATAAAGGCAATTATTCAGAAAAGTGATTTTAAATAATAAATTAAGAGAAAAGAATAACTAAAAAGCACGAAAATTTCAAATCACCTGGCGGTTAAACCTAAACACATTTGCGATAAAACTCGAATATCGATTTTTGACAGCTTGAGTTGATTTCTGACTTGATGACTTCAGAGCACACTCAGCACACTGAAGAGTAGGCGTATTTTTGACATTTCGTCTTACTACTTCAGGTTTTTGTGTCAAAACAAAAATATATCTAAAAGATTATTCACTTTTTGAAATCTGTAAATAATGGTAAGCAATTTACACTATTATGGCATTAATACGTATAACCATTCTGGACTTTTTTTCTAAGCTACATTCCTATACAGTCTTATCATTATATTCAATCAAATTCATATTAATATTAAATGAAAAATACCAAAGAAGAACAAATCGATTAGAATATTTGAATCGGTGTGAGATTTTCGTGAATCTGCATTTGTAACAAAGGTTTTTTCTCTTTCAGATTCGCTTTATTCTTATTCAAAACCGAGCAGGAAAAACCAGGTTGGCAAAATGGTACATGAATTTTGATGACGACGAAAAGCAAAAGTTAATTGAAGAAGTACATGCAGTGGTGACTGTTAGGGATGCGAAACATACCAATTTTGTTGAGGTATGTTTTTATACGGATCTTATAAAAAAATATGATAAAGATCGATTCTATTGTTGCGTTTTCCTATCCTGAAATTTTGTTTTTTTACAGTTTCGTAATTTTAAAATAGTGTACAGGCGATACGCTGGCTTGTACTTTTGCATATGTGTCGATGTTAATGATAACAATTTATGTTATTTGGAAGCGATACACAATTTCGTTGAAGTTTTAAACGAGTATTTCCACAACGTTTGCGAATTGGACTTAGTCTTCAACTTTTACAAGGTAAAAAAATTATGGACTTTTCATTAGACAATGCACTTTCATTTTACTGTACTTTCCCCTAACTTTATATCCTTTAAATCTAAACTCACCTTCATTTTTCAGGTGTACACTGTAGTTGATGAGATGTTCTTAGCTGGAGAAATTAGGGAAACCAGTCAAACCAAAGTTCTAAAACAGTTATTAATGCTCAACTCCTTAGAATAATCAAAGATATTCGACATTCCGATAGAGATCTTAATCAGTAAGTTGTCTCTGGACTTTCCATTACATGTTACCCAAAAATAATCGGATAGAACAATTATTTATTTACCTACGAAAGAAATGAGAATATATATTGTTAATGTGAGTTCTCTAATAATTGACAGAAATACTGTATTTCTAAAATCTATATGACCGATAAATGTAGTATCATCTATTCTCTGATAAAAATTGAATGCAGTACCTAAATTTTCACTGTAAAGAAATTGTTATGCAATCACAGTATAAGTGAAATTATAATACTCATTATTTCAATTCTTCCTCTACTTCAAAATAATGATTAAAAGACATTTTTTAAGACAATTTATATTAATATTTTGTTACACTTTGGTTTAAAAATGCCTTGAGTAATAAATCCCTCGAATCTCTAAGTTTAGTTGTTTATTTAAAAATAAGTTACGATGTGAATGTGAGCAATAATTTCCACTCTTTCGAGTTTCGAGAGAATTTATGTTCGACTCTGTGATATAAGTACACACACAAATGAAAATGGGGAGGAGCAGAGTAGGCACGAGTAGTAATAAAACTACAGCAACGTACTTGCCTCCAATGAAGTGGCGCCATTCGACGAATCTTTAATTAAATCGGTCGTCAGCTTACGAACTAAGTAAATAAAATTTTATGCTTTTTTCACTAAAAGAAACCGGCGATCGTAAATGTGCGTTCTCAATAATTCTTTAAAAACATAAGTACTTTTCACTTTTTCCGGGATACTTCTTTTAAGATGTTTAAACATTTTCATACTTACTATTACCTCGAATTAAATTACCTAAATTGGTCTAATTGTTCTAATTGTTCTAATTGTAATTTAATCTCAGGAAAGAAACTCGTCAGTGAAATTATAAATTATAACTCCTTATCTTTCTTTGCCTGCATTGCTCTTACAACAATGTTCTGCTTTTCTGCAAATATAAATGATGTGGAGTGTGAAATAGGGAGTGTCTGAAAGATATAAAACGTTAATAAAAACGTACAATCTGAACTATTTGGCAGAGAGGTTATCTCGGGTTATCGTTTAAGAGATTAGAATACTTGTAGTGGCGGCGACCCCTGCAACTTATATCGCGCATCGCTTCGCCTCGATGCGCCTCTCTTGTATTCTCTCATAATATTACAAGCACTTCTGCGTAAAAAATTACATTTTATTTTTTAACGTACATTTCGTTTTCACGTCTTTTTCGGCTTGGGCTGATCATTAAAACATATTCAGATCATCAATTTATAATTTTTCCAGGTCTAATCTGATGTCGCGGAAAATTTTAAGATGACGATTACGAGCCCTTATTGCAGTTATCACATGTCGTCACGTATTTACCCTTTTTCGCCTATTTTGGACATTTATCACCTTTTCATCTTATTTCAATAGTTACAGTTAAATCTTAAGATAAACTATTAATATTGGAATTATATGATAATTCCTTTAAAGTCTCTTTAAATCCCGTGAAGTTCTTTAAAATCATAAAAAACGTCTTAAAATCTTCTAAAAATCTGAAAACTTTCGAATTCTTTAGAAATCCCTTGAAATTCCTTAAAATGACATAAATCTCTTGAAATCCTTCCGTCTTGTTCAAAATAATCATATTTCAGTATCTTTTTACAGAACCGATTTGAGTTAAGTTGGGATGTGTCAGTTTTAATCAGAATTTCCTAAATCGAATAGGATATCTTCGAAAAACTTCATGAGTGGATTCCTGTCGTAAAAGTGCAAGAAGCCATTTCTAAATAGACTTGGCGAAAAGAAAGTGGACGGAAGGGGTGGACTGGATAATTAAGAAAGTCTTGAGGTTCTTCTACTGCCTCTGATTTTCACTCTTCAGCTCTTCACCTCCTGTCAGTCTCAAGTCCCTCTTTCTATTCGGGGTACAAATAGCTTCGCGACCCCGACACTCGCGTCGGCGTCTCTCATGTGTCTTCGGATAGCGTATCCGCACCAAGCATGTAGCAGATGCTCTTTATATGCTTTGGTACTCCACCGATGGCGGGTTCGGGTTTTAATCTATTTCCTTCTTTTCTTCTTCTCTTCTTTTCTTCTTTTCCTTTCGACGGCGGCGAAGGAAGCGAGAAGACCCGGGTCGCTTCTGTCTGAGGAAAGGGGTTCGAGGGGAAAGCCAAAAACCAAAAGATAAAAAAACCAGAGACACATTAGCTATATTCCAAGTTTGCATGGCGGAACGCCCCTGTCCATGTTCTCGCGGTTCGCGAACGTCGCTTTCCTTCCATCCTCTCCGTTACCGTTTAGCTTTAGAATTACAAAAGACACGAGACGCAACTGAGGAAGAGCGAGACTGCTTTCGTGGTAGGTGTAAATTATCTCCTTAAAACGATTCTCTCATATAGATGACTTCCTTTTGCAAGATCTTCATATCCTCCTGAAAGAAAATTAAAAAGATAAGATCTAAGTCATAATGGGCAGAGTGAGTCTTCCCTCTTTTACCTTTTGATCAGTTTTACAGAATAATCTTGATTTCAAGGATATCAAACTAGTCCAGTCAATTCAATTCAATTCAAGTTTTCTTTTGTTGACATTATTTTGCATCATCGTAAATATGAAAGAGGAAACCCTTGTTGAATAATTATGTTACAAGATATTGTTACAGAAGCTGATTATGTGAGCCTAGTTTGTTTTCCTTTCGAGGCGCCAGGCATAAGGGACTTTTGATTCTTGTGCACATGAAATAAAATAAAAGCAAATAAAGATAAATTAACTCGACTTGTAAGTTGTGAAACCGAGCGTATGTATTGATATTTTTATCAGTACATACACTACCGGTTAAAATGTGAATTCACTATCACTTGTTTTCTCTACATTTTGACATTTAACTAAGTTAAAAACTATCAAAACTCTGATTAAAATGCGTCCAGGACCAAGTCACTTTGAAAATTTTAAAAGAATTTATTGCAAAAAACGTCAAATCTCAATGTTTTATAAAAATATGAATAACTTTCGAAATGATGAACGTTTTTAAAAATTTTTGGGCTGATTTTAAAGGTAAATTTCAATACAATCTGATAGACTTATTGAAATAATTATACAATTATTTGTCTGCACTGTACAAGAGCTCAAATTTCTATAAAATAAACTAGCTTTCCTATTCATTAAAAAATTGCTGAATTTAAGTAAATCGATTTGGAAAAATAAATATAATAAATAGACCCAAATTCGCCTTAAACAGATGTACAAAATTTGCATGCCTGTGTGCGTGGGACACATGTAATGAGGACTTTGCGGCGCGCCAAGCCGTCCCTTTGAAATACGAATATCCCTCCTACTCCGCCCTAAGATACTCTATCACATTATAGTCGCTCAAAGAAAAGGCACCAGCTAGTAGTAGGAACTGGGGACTACATGGTCTCTTTCTCTGAAACATCGTGTCGGCTTTCTTCAACACCCCGTTCTTATTAAGAACTGAAGAAAAAAAAAACGATTATCAACATTTCCTATAGACCTAAAAGTCTAAACGACTATAGGACAATCTTTAAGAAACATTTTACATAAAAGCTTTGGCTTCGAGGGCAAAATGTAGTAAAGGATTCAGAAATCTATCAAAATGGGACCCTTAGGTCATTCGAGTTGTAATTTGATTTTAGTCTTAAAAATAATCCTGTCATAAAACCTGCTTCTATAAACTAGAAGTCTCGACGTGGGAATATAATTTTAAGGATACCATCTAAAATATGGTATCTTATTTTAATATTAGCTTCCTTTCAAGCAATCGATTCTCCTGAGGTGACGATCCACCCCATCGTTTGTGGTAAATAGTTTAAAAGGAGAAAAACAATTACTGCTCGCTCGAAAGGAAGGGGTTTCATTTTTAGATGGCAGAAACCACATGTGTTGAGGAAGAACAAAATTGGAGGAGTCTATAATCTGCTGATACGTATTCTCTCATTGAGACTTGCATCCAGCGAATTATTTGCCTTCAGCAAGATTCCAAGGTTATTGAACTTGCTTCCTCATTTTTTAAATTGAGATAATTTGCTGATGTTGATAGCTTGCGACGTCTATTCTGACCGATGTTGATTTCGTTCCTGCGGATGCGTTTCGGTCAATTAGTTCGGCTGCAGAGATGAAAAATGAAAGATCATAAGTCACGAGCTGAGTAAAGCCATTACCGGAAACCTTCAACATAAAAGCTTTTGATGATCTCTGAAATTTTAATTTGAGTTTATTATCAACAGTCCTTTAGTCTGCAATCAAGATTTAATCGATTGACATTCATTAAATTCTTAAAACTATTTTTCCCTGACGATATGTTTACCTCTCAGAAAGAATTCTCAAAGTGGACCGTGAACCATCATTAATTTGTCTGGATTAATTGAAACAAGCAGATTTGCGTTATTTGATGCTTCCGTATAATCTACGTTGAATTTAAAAATGTATACACGCTCGCGCATATAAATTTCTTAACTCCTTCTTTCTGTCACATCATTTTTTTTAAATACATACGTCAGACGTGTCAAAATAGCATTTAACATTTATGCATTTCTTGGAGCGATAAGTGTTTTTACTAAATTATTGAGTCAACATTTTAATTGTTAAAAAATCATTTATATTCATTCTTTCTTTAACAGATTTCTAAATCACTGGGTTTACCTTGTTGAATAAATATCACTATTAAAGACACTTTGCACTCATGTCATGTTATATGTACATATATACTTTCTCCTATATACTGTGCAATTTCTCGATTTGATAATAATTTTTCCTAAATACTAGTAGATTGTATTCAACAATATTTTTCACGTATAAATATCTCTACAAGTCTTTCGTTGATATATATTTACTAATTAAACCGCATACGCATCGAGCAAACAAGATATATACATTTTTTTTTACTTTTTTACTTAAAAATATAGTAGCTAAAATAACAAGATTAATTTTTAATAATCGTTGCACTGAAAATATAATCTATGAATTAAATGTGCGTGTGGAAACTGCTTTGTCCAAATTATCAATGCTCAATCAATTCAGCAATTTAATCGATTTCACGAAGAGAAATATTAATCATGATTGTTCGAAGCATAAATTCTTTTAAAAAATGTCAATAACAGTGACATATCGATTAGAGCGCATTTATAATTTTCGTTCGCTTGCCAATCTGACAGTCTTATTTTACAACGAATCAAATGCGATCTATTTTTTAGCTGGCGAATTGGCAAAAAAAATTAAAGACGAAAGTATAAATCTTTGTAAAGAAGTTAATTGTTTCTGACTTAGAATAATATTTACAAATTGCGTGCCAGTTAGTCGTGTAAATAGATTTTATTTTATTTTATTGACGATGATGACTTTAACTTTTTCTCAAATGTGGATGAGTGGGAATATTGCCTAATGGTTTCACTTTTCACTCTGGCACATTCTCAACTCATTTTTGACTAACACTTCCGTCTCATTGACTGATGCGAGTAGAGACAAGTTTTCAATTTAACGCATCAATGGCTTTAGCACTCTCCGAGAAACTAGCACGTGTTGTATATTTTTCTTTGATTCGGCCGCAAGCCAAAGCGAACGAGTTTTTCTTCTGAAATTAGACAACTTGCATTTTCAATTTTGAATTTAAACTAAGTATCTTGGCATCAGTTAAGCCGCACTGATAACAATAAACTAATAATATTTTTCAAAATATTAATCTTATAAAAATCAGGGACCGTTATAGAATTGGCATTCTCTCTCTACTTCAGTTTCATTTTCGAAACTAGAGTGAAGCTTTTTTTTCTAATTGGTTTTCGTCGGAGGCACTAAACAAAAGTCTTTATACAGTGAATACAAAATCGTAAATTCTAAACTAAAATCTTTGGCGTATTAAAATTTAAAATTTTTCGAACAGCGAATACGCATATTTTATTGAAAAAAAGTAGGAAATTCGAGATACATATTTCGAATTTTAAGGAAACTCGAGTTTGAGGCACTTAGATTTTGTTCCTTTGCAGATTCCTAAAAAATATGCCACTAGTTACCAAAGTTTGTACTCGCTCCTTGAGTTAACAAATAACTCGTATTTTTTAGTTTCCATCCTAAGAGAGGAGAACATCCAAGCACGACATTTTGAAGCCTAAAAATCTTGCTTACATTCAGTCGAGATAAAATACTGTCCTTAAAATATAAAAAATTCACAATCTTTCAATTTGGGGTCCTCCATTTATCCGATAAGAAGGGGTAAATTAGAGAGATTAAAAATTTGCAACAATAAGTAAATCATCTTTTTAATTTTTTAGTTTATTCTAGTAAATGCTCCACGGAAAAATTTTCTTATGATGAACCATTAGAATAGATTAAAATCATTATTAATCTGGAAAAATTATAGGCTCCTTTCCTCTACATATCTCTAAAAACTCTAGTTTCACCCCTTCTTACCCGTTATACTGATATACCTACTAGGAGGACTCAAAAAAATTAAAGTTCCCTTGATCTGTGAATTTTCCTTAAATTTTTTTAAATAGGGGATTTAGAATCCCAAGGCGGTTAAACCACGTCCAATCGCAACTTCAATCCAATCATAAATTGGTATTTTCTCACAATTTTAATTTAAAAAATGTCTGGTTTTGCCTATGCCTAACTATCCCACGTGGAAAGTAGTCAGAAAAAGCAATAAAATGAGAAAGTACATAAAAGTTGAAAATATCCCCCTGACATTAAACCCCCTCCCCTTTTAACAAAAAAAAGATGAGTTTTTGAACTTATTACAGTTTGGGGTGGTTTTCCGCTGTGAAATCCTCTACCCATTTGTTAAAACATTTTTTTTCAATTGTAATTTCACCACATTAAAGCTTTTTAGGGGATGTCTATCACAAATTAAGGGAGCTTTAATTCTTTAGAGCCACCATAATATTCATAATTACTTAATCAAGTTAATTACATGGACTGGCTGGTTGACTTAAATTACCTTGCATCATGGATGATTGAATTGAAAGCTGGGCAGTACTTGATGGAACGTTCATTGCAACGCCTGGATGATCACGATGATGATGATGGTGATAAAGTGCGGACGCGTAATACTGCTGATGATGATGATGATGATGATGATGAGGGTGGTAATTGCTAGGAGTAGACTCTTCGTTATTATTGCTAGCTCCACTACTGCTGCTGCCTCCACTACTATTATTGTTATTGTGATGATGACTGTTGTTATTATTGTTATTGTGATGGTGGTGATTGTTGTTAATCACAGGACAAAGAGCAGTTGATGTGGTTGAAGAATTAGGTATTATCGGCACCGCTGAAGAGAGAATATCGTGCACGGTATGTGGACTCGGCCAGTGGATTCCATAGTTGCTCTGATGATGTCCTCCTGCAGAAATTGGTAACGGAGAAGACGTCGGAGGTGAAGGTGGTGCAGAAAGCTTAGTCACCGAGGCAGTCAGTCCCACTGGAAAGGCACCGGAACCAAATAGTCTTTCGAACTTGCAACTTGGTATCGGCAGGTGGATCACGGTGGAAGAAAAAGAGGCGGCTGTTCCGTCAGACTCCGCGAGCTCACAGCTAAAACTGATTGAGACTTTCAGTTGCAGGGGCTGACGGCTAGTCGCTCTAAAAATCAAGTCTACTATCTCCTTCATCAAAAGTGTACTAGATCTCTTACAAATTGTTATTAGTCATTTAGCATTTCTTGTTGCAAAGCTGACGTTGAAACTTATCTTCTCTTCAGGAATAAGAGTAAGAAAAATTCGATAAGAAAAAAAAATTGACCTCCAATCAAAGTCAATAAAATTTTAATTAATAATTCAAATTGAAGTTTAAAAAGGTGAATAGGTGAAGATCTATGATGACTGGAATAAGTTTCAGGAGATAGTAAAAGCGATTTAAGAGTGTTAGAGAAGGTACAAAAAATCATGGTAACTTTTTTCTCACGATATTGTAACTGCTCAACATTCATCAAATTATAATACCGTGATCACCAATTTAATTTGAGAAGTTAAATGCAACTCACCTTGATGGTGATGGTGATGATGCGTAACTGAAGGTGGCGCCGGATGATAAGGAGTCGGAGGATAAGGAACAGGACAAAGTGCAGCACCAGCTGCTGCTGCCGCTGCATATAGATGATGATGATGGTGATGATGATGCGCTGGATGATGAGGATGATGATGAATCGCCGCAGCCGCCGCAGCAGCAGCAGCCGCAGCGCCAACCTTATTTCTCAAAATTCTGGAGATACTAGACACTGAAGGCACATTGTACTTGTCACAAACACCGTCAGAAAGCAGTCGATCTCTAATTTCCCAGGCGAAAATCCCAGGATCCTTCGACTTAAGTTGCTTTATATACTGAACAACTTTCGGGGTTGTGACTCTAGGTTTGCTCCCGCCAATCGCGCCTGGTAAAATGCTTCCAGTTTCGTGATATCTTGCTAGAATCTTACTGACGCAACCATGACTGACTCGTAATTGCCTGGATATGTCACAGGGTCTGATACCAAGTTGTGCTAACTCGACTATCCTCAGTCTCACAGCGTTAGGCAAAGGCCTTCCATTTACAAAAACACCACCCAATTGATTCACTTCCCCATATTGTTGTTGTTGGTGCTGTTGTTGCTGTTGTTGTTGCCCTCCGATTCCACTCCCATTGTTCTCTGTAACCAGAAATAAGAACTGTTCAATTTACTGAAAAACAATTATACAATCCTCGACACAGAAGCTGCACGTGTCGTTTAAAAAGGGGAGATCAGATTTTTAAAGCTCTTAGTCAGGTCTGAGTCCCACGCCCCTTGATGTCACATAAAAACTTTAGCGCCCCACAGTTAGAAGTCTCATAATAAGAAGAGGGCTACCTGGCAAGGGGCGTATATTGGTTTCTAGAACGTCTGTGTATGAGTTTTACATAAGGATATGGTTTCGCTGACGTTGAACTTGGATTGACACACACACGCGTGAAATTTATATGACGTTGAGATCCTATGAACCCTAGATGCTGGTGTCGCCAAACTAAAAGGAATCAATTAAGAACCAGAGATCTCAAATGCTCAAAGGATCAAGATCACTCTTGTCCAAAACTTGACGAGCAAATAAAAAAATGCCGGAGTCAATAGAGAGTTTAATAGGCTATAAAGCTACTGCTTATCAACTTCCAAAAGTAGCTTTTCATGCGAAGCAAGACTTAATTGGCTTCTATAATTTCTACTCAAATAATTCGCGACCAGCATTGAGCTACGTAATATATATTAAATGTGAGACTCTTTATATTTATGAAAAGATTGGAAGATGAAACTAGACAAAAATAAAACTAAGGAATGTTGATGCAATAAATTATTAGCCAGCTCTTGTGTAAATTCTGAAACAACGAGGTCGTCCGGCTGCTTATGCGTAGGTGACTAAGACTAATGTCAGCGACGAGAGATCATTTCGAATTTCCCGGACGCTGAATCTATAGTACTATCTTGAATAGAAAGGGCAAAGATAGAGAAGAAGAGACAGCGTAACTGACGGGCCAAGTGGTTCACGTTGCATGGAGCCAAGATACAACTGTACAAAACTCTGCAGAGATACGCTACACTTATTTGTCAGTAGCGAAACTCCGAGTCTCCAAGACCGTATCTATGGCTGCATTCCACTCTGAGAGTCTGCTAAATGACGCGTTTGCCGCAACCGTCGGAACCAGTGACGTCGAGGGATACATGTTTGAATCTCCTTATTATCTTCAGAGCCCGATTGTGCCCCAGCCCAAGCTTCTTGTAACCAGCACGGAATCGTTTAAATTTAATTGAATTCAACATCGTCGAGTACATTTCCCTCGATGCAGAACTCGCAAATTTATTTAACTTGGAAATTTCTAAATTTCATTTTGAAGATTTGTAGCATTTGCTCTTAAAATGTTTTAGAATATTTTGAAATCCGCTGAATTCATTCAGAAAATTTTACAGAATTCTTGTTTTCAAATTTCAAACCTTTCCTAGGTTTTTTAAATCAATCATTTTTTAAACTTGCCTTCGCGATTTAAAATGAATTAGATTTTTAGGTGTTCTGTGTTTTCAAGGGTCCCTCAACCCTATTTTTGAGTCACCCTCCTGACGAATCAAAGGATAATTGAGTAATCTTAAGTGGTTGTTGGTAGAAATTCTTAATCATTTTCTGGTATCGATATCGTTTTCGCTGTATGGGACCTCACGTGACTCTTAATTCCATATATCAATCTCTCGTTTGTTCTTGTTCGTGAATCAATCGCGAGAACAAAGCTGAAAGGGTGAGGGGAGAGTACTTATAACGGTCATTCTGTAGTTAAAGATAGCCTCTGACCTAGTCGATGGGTCTTTAGATTTGCATTTGTGTTTATATTGCCACACACTGTTCAGTCTGAGCTGCCTTCAATAAGAATTATTCCCCATACAAGAAAAACTTAGTTTTTCTCTGGAGTTCTTAAGAGTGTTGGAACCAAATTCAACCCTCAAAATTCGATTTCTTTATTTTACTTGATGAATATTATGATTAGATATTTTTTCTCCCTGATAGCTACTCATCTTCTAAATAGAATTATAGGTACAGAGCGAAGAAATCTGTAATTTTTTAGTAAAATGAATAAAAGATTAGATTTTTATATTTATTTTAAATACCTCATTTGACGCAAAAGTATTAATAGAAAACAAATTTGTTTTAACAATTGTTGAGTAAAATGGGGAATTTAATTCTAAGTTTAGAATTTGAATCCAACACCCATAAAGATCACGCAGTCAGTCATCTGACTTGAGTTGCCTTCCCAAATTTTGCTGAAGAATGATCTCGAAGGAATTCTATAAACGTAAATTCAATTTGAAACCAGAATTACTTAACATTTTGCGTTTCGGTTTCCTGCAGATCAAGTGGCAGGAGCCCAAGAATTTCTGTTCCGTGCTCAGACTGCTCAGCGTCTCTTTCACTGGTTGCAATTTCCCCTGGAAAATTTATTGCTTGGAAAGATCGAGCGAGAAAGGAATGAGCAAAAGTAGATTGTACATTTAAAAATAGCTCCGCCGATGCTGTTATTGTATTCACAATGTATTTATGTAGCAAAGTAGTAGCAATCAGGAGTGTCGTTTTTCGGCCGAAATGTAGATTGTAGAAAGTTGGAACAATTACCAGGGCAACGTTTCGCTAATTAAGGGTTACTCTGGAGCGTTACGGTTCAGGGAAAATGAAGTATGTTCATGAAATGTGTTAACGAACCAATGTAGATATTATAGAGCATATAGTTTCTATGGGTTATGCAGATAGGTTGCTTGCATATGCTACATAAAACGCAGCGTGCATCTCATTAAGGAACATCGCAGCCGGCGCAGCGGTTCGCTGCCAGTAGAATGTTTTGCGGGAACTCGAGACACCCAATTTACTGCGCGTGCCATACCTCTCCGAACTTGGCTGCCAATCAATGAGCAATGACTCGTTGTATAGTTTGAGATTATTATGTCGTCGCTTCTAGAGGATATCTTTAATTATCAGCATTTCTGTGAGCTCGTTTCGACTCAGCAGCGCCGATCTCCACTGAAGCAATTCTGCCGAAACCTATCATTCCTTAGTGTTCAATTCTTCTATTGGTCGATTTGACACTTTCTTGAATTAAATTCTTCCACATATTTATTAAATATTTACTACCAAATTGTACACGACCGGTCAGAATTGTGAGTTCACTATAGTTTTTCAATGATCTTTTAAATTCTCTTAAATTAAATTATATAAACAAAAATGTTTTAAATGATCATTATTTAAAAAGTTACTGATATTTTTAAAAAACATTGACAAAGTGACTTAGTCGTAGGTTCATTTGAAGCAGAATTGTGATAGATTTTAGCTTATTTGCATAACAGAAAAAAATGTGTAATCTTTGATGACATTAAATTTAAGAGACCTTAAAAGATCATCGAAAAACAAGTGAACTCTCAAGTTTGACCCGTAGTGTATTTATTAATTCAAGAAAGTGTCAAATGAACTAAAAGAACAATTGAATTTCTCGTCTCACTAAAGATAGCGAGATACAAAAATGAGACTATAAATTGCACGATTTTTTTCGTATACCGGAAAAGTTGAGGCAATTTGTCACCAGGGTTCACGACTACGAGGAGCGTAATAAATACCTACGTTCCTTGGATACACCAAATAAGATAAAGCAAAACGGGGGAGGGTAGAAAGTTAGAGCCCAGCAGTCTGAGATTCTCGGAAGTGTTCGTCGGCAGCGGCGGAGACGCGTTTTTGCGACAGCATCGTTGCCGTCCGTTTGGTCGGTAGCAATTTTTTCCGTTTTTTGGTCCCTAGCTTAATGGTGATTCCAAGCCCTCATTCCAGCCTTTCGTATGCATCGGACTCTATGCGAGCAAATGAGCTGTGTTGTGCGCAAACTGCGGTACTTAAGAATCTTAAGATGCGCCCCTCGGATAAAGTAAGAGCTCATAGAGCATTCTCTCTTATAGTTGGGTTTATTCGATCTTCGGAGAATACGCTGATGGGTACTCTGAACCTTCGGTATTCGTCTTCTCGTGGCGCTTAATGCCTCCGACGTGGCTGATCCGTGTCTCTTTGCAAGACG
Source organism: Synergus laeviventris (assembly GCA_032275145.1). NCBI lineage: Eukaryota > Metazoa > Arthropoda > Insecta > Hymenoptera > Cynipidae > Synergus > Synergus laeviventris. The sequence continues at coordinate 11,840,016 of JAUESI010000038.1, read as the reverse complement.
TCTTTCTGTCGAGTGTCACGTGCGAGTCGTAACTGCGCTCATTAGGTATGCTGACAGCTACAAGCGATGTGGTATTTATTCACTGGTTTCTACATCTGACTGATATCTACACGAATAAGGGAAAAGAAAAAAGAAAGATTAGTTATAATTCGTGGTGTAACTTTTGTACTGAAACAGTCCTTCAAGAATCTATATATACAACTGAAAGTCTGTGCGTGTGTTCCGAAGAGACTTTCACACCCTAGAGCCTATGGGAACCAAGTAAAAAGAATTGATTAATACAATTTTTGAGATCCTTCAAAATCCTTCAAACAATCCTTCCGCTTGAAATAACTAGCAGTTTTTTTCAATTCCTTTTATTTGTTTTTAATTGAAATCCTGGACTAGCCCGAGTAAATTTCAGCTGGTAGCACATAAATCTAATTGCGAGTATAGTAAATTGGCAAATGACTTTGCTTGTTTTGTTTCCAGAAGAGGAAACTCATAATAGTAGTGCCATTGATGTATTTTCGGTACTCCCGCTACTTCTCAAATTCAAAGAGAGGGTAAGACCTAACGCATCCTCTTTCCTTTTATTTCTTCTTTAGACAGCTCTTTTATTTATGGAGTATCGTCCTCAAGAACGAACTGTTTAGATGTCTAACTGTCGTGTATATGTCACACAAAAGTCATAACTTTTCTCATTAGATATGTTGACAGTCCAAAGCAAAGTGGTTTCTTCTAAAGATTCCGAAAAGAGGGACTTTTGATTAATACAACAATTAAATATCGTTTAAGAAAGAATTATAAACGAGCAACTTACAATTTGTTTCTGCAGAACTAGAAAATAGAAATACTATTAAAACATTTGACTGACTATTTTTAGCTGTTTTTGTACTTAAAAGTTGATATTCGAATTTGTTGATAATCCAAATCCAGTGAAAACAGATTGGTCGTAAAACATACAAACACGATGACTACAGGTTATTTGCTGAGTCAAATATCAATGTCGTTGTTGTTAGTAATTTATTATTTATCGACTATGAGTTAGGCGATTCTGACGTATGTGTATTATGCGTTGACACACTCAAACATTCAGAAACATAACGCATACAATTCTTCAACTTTAGTCGAGCTCACACATAAAACGAGTGCACGTAATATTATTAGACTTTTTCTCGCGACTGGTGATGAATGGCTGAGATCAAAGGAACCGAAAGAGCCAGTCAGTTTACACGCGTGTAATACACGTGTTTAACCAAGAAACTCGGCTTGCCTCTCGAGACGAACGTCGCTGTACATAAATGTCTCACTTTTTAAGTACTAACCACCGAAACAAAAATTCTATTCTCCAAAGACAAAAAAAAATATTACTTAATTTTTTAAAATTACATACTCCTCAAATTTCAGGACTTCAATGTCTAATCTCAAACGAATAAGGATGGTTGAAAAAGCTCTGACCTCAGAATTTCAAGTTCTATTCTCAAAGTTCAAATCTCTATTATTTTACTCAAAATTCAATCTTTTCTTTTTATAAAAAAAGTATTAAGACTAGGAAGCTTTTCGCTCTGTACCCACAATTATTTTTAAAAAATCAGTGCTGCTATAGAGCGGAAAAATATCTAATAATAATATTTGTTGAGTGAAATGTGGAAATCGAATTTTGAGATTAGAACATGGTTTTAACACCCTTAAGAGTCAATTAAAATGTAAAGTTAATATTTCAGAAATTGTTGTTGAAGAGTTTCGATCAGCGTGCATGGTTGATTAAAAGAGTCAAGTACCAAGTTAATTTGATATGGGTACTATAGAAAGAAAGAAGAAAGAGAAAGCAAAGTGCAAGGGGCCATAGAGGTTGAATTTCTGAAGGGGTAGCACTGAACTAATAAAATCAGCAGCCAATTCTCTTTATGGGTATTATATGATGATTATTATTATTATTATAATTCTTATATTGCACGACAGAAGCTTTGTGACCATGCACGAGAACTAAGCCAAAGAGATTGAGAAGGAGCTGATAAAAAGACCATGATTGATTCACCAGATTCTTTGATTAACTCTTCACCTCTCTTCGCGTTTACATTTCACTATACTTACTACCATACACTTTCCAGTACGTCAATTCTGAAATTTTAGACTGTTAAAACATGTTTTATTTTCTTTAGTTTCGCTTATTTTTCAACGTAGAAAAGAAATAAATATGAAAGATGAGACTAAACTTCGGAGACGATTATTAATCAACTGCCCAAAGAATTTCAATGAAACTGCTTTATCAGATTCATATTGAAGCAAATCTTTATTTGGCACAAGTCAACATTTAGGATTGCTGTCTATAATAGTCGAAAGACAGGTCATCATGCGATACGACCTAAATCTGAATAAATTAAATGAGAGATTCGCCATCATCAAAGGACCAACTGTAAGCCTGAGTAAGATGAACGAAGACGAAGAGTCGATAATTAGTGTTTAGTGGGTTATATACTAGACAAACACTGAATGCATTATAGACACCTAAATAAAGCACATGTTCAGCGGTTGACTCTCACATCCATCATTCGAACGTAACAACGCCCTCTTCGGTTTGTAAATATCCTACTTGCCTGCAGTTTTGCAATAGGCTATAAAATATGCTCTTAAACCCAGCAAAAGAATTTTCTTTCTTCCAGGGCAGAACTCACTGTACTTGATTTGGAACTTTGTTCTGCAATCGCAATTACATTTTTTTAAATTGTAAACTTCGTTATTAAGAGTGTTGGGTCCAAATTCTAATCTCAACATTCGATTCAAAAAAAGTATTAAAACTAGCGATTTTTCGCTCTGTAGCCATAATTCTATTTAAAAAATGAGCGAAAACAGAGCGAAAAAATATCTAATTGTAATATTTTTTGAGTAAAATGAGGAAACCGAATTTTGAGTTTTATAGAACTTGGTTTCAAAACCCTTAAAACATGAATCACTTTCTTATTTAAAGTCTTAATAAACTTTTTATTGGCATAGGTGTTGATTAGCAAGCACTTACTATACTAGTATCAGTGAAAATACACTCAAAGAATGATTTAGTACGCGTTCACAAGATAAGATACTCTACAAAGTCGATATCTAGTATGTTGCAAATACTATTAAGATTTCTATATATTCAATAACTTTCAACTTGGACCATCAACATAATTTTCTTCCCTTTTCTAAGCCGTATTTATACAAATATGGCAAACTTTTCAGAGCTACTGTTGTGTTTAAAAATGTGTTTGCCCTAGTAAAATCCCCATAAGCCATAAGTATAGGTCAACTTTAGGTAAAAGGCGTTTGGCTACAAGTTGTAGAGGGATCAGAAAGGAACTCAAAAATCACAGAGGAAGCGACCGGTGGAGTACCACGGTAGCTAATTTGGAATATTTGACTAGTCCTTTGTCAACGAAAGCCCTACGCTGCCTTTAAATTTTAAAAGCTGTATTTAATGTTTATTGACGACAAACACTACTAATTGAACGCTAATGAATCTATAACCTGGACCTATTGTGAAGACATTCACAAAATTGTAGCAGACATCTGCTCATAAGCCAAAACGTTTTCAATGTTGTTCTTCTGAATATCAGTAAACTTTGGAGAGGTTTCTTATTTTTATTTAATTCTCCAGTCAGAATTTTGATTTCACCTATTTCTCGATGGTCGTTTAAGTTATTTTAAACTCAAACGATCATCAAAAAATAGGTGAATCTGAAATTCAGGCTGGTAATTCATGTATAATGGCTAATTAGGAAAATGAATCATTTCTATCATCTTCAGTCTATCTTTTGTTTATCAAACTAAATTCGACTCAGTTTATCGTATTTTGGGTTGATAGGGACAGTGCGAGACGTCCAGTGATTCCGAGTGATTCCAACGTGGTAAAAAATTCGTATGAATGGAATTTTATCTGTGCACTTAAATCCTTTCGAAATAGCTTTGGGCGATTAATACTGTATCCGTGACTAATTCAACAACCGTATGAAATTGTAAAATGTTAATATAATGTAGTGTGATTTCAACGTATTCCCGTTCATCACTGCAACAATGTTGAGGATTAATAATTTTGTAATGATTATTCGTGACCCCAAGCAAACTGATTAGAAATTATCTCTAATATGAATTTTAGGGTACATAAAATAGGTCTCTCAAAGAACATTTGATGACAGAACGGTTGAGATATCAATGTGTTCTGTTAAAAATACTTCTATATATATATATTAGTCTCTTTATTTATGACATTTTTGCATCTATTGATAAAGGACTAATTATAATTCGTGATATCACAGTATTTAACAAAAATTAAACAAAATTGCAAATTTTAAACAGTTTGTAAATTGTCACATTATACAGAGATCAAAATTAAATTTTGCATCAAACTAGTTGAGAAATTGTAGAATTTAATGTAATAAACGTGTCATTTCGAAATAAAAGAATCAAAATTGTACCGTTTATTGTACCCATAAATTCAATTTTAAACGATGGAATAGGTTTTTCTTTTAAATTATTAAATACTCTCTAAAAAAATATTTTTTCCCGGTTCCCTTAACGATTTTAAAAGATGTCAATCTATCTCAAAGTATATAAAAAAATTCATAAAACCTAGAGATAACAGAAAATGATTTTTTTTAATATTTTGATATTTTTCTCTTAAGAAAATCTTCTAAACGCTAGGTCGAATTTGATAAATTGCAAAATCTAAACAGCTCACCTAAAACAATCGGATCCATGGAAGAAGTAAGAAGTGACCGTCGGCTACATAAACTGCGAACTCGATATTTCACTTGTTGCTATCGGCACCGTTTTTCTCGATAGTTCAAAAAATAAAAATGTCTTCTTCACTTTTAATTGGTGATACCATGTCCCATTTTCACTGTAACTTTAAGTGTCGACTCTACAGTTCATTGTATGGCGCGAAACATGAAATTCAAAATGAGAAGATCAGTCCACTTTAGAATAATTTTGAAAACTATCGAAATTTGAGTTAAACCTACAGTTACACCTATAGTTACACCTACAGTTATCTACTCTGCACAGTTAAACGAAAATTTAATTGACTGAAAGGTGCAATAACTGACACTGTAACAGTGTTGCACACTCTTGGTGGTCCTTCAGATGAGGATAGATTAGCACCGGTCAGAATACGTTTCGATGACGAATGATGACATTGCCGTCGGTAACGAAGCAAAAAGGAGGAACGTCAACAACGACAACAACGTGGACACGGTCACTGGTGCACAGCTCGCCCTTCACTGCCTCACTGACTGGGACGACAGATTTACCAGAGCAGAAATAAGAAATCTCCGGCTATAGTCTTCCATCTCGTCGGCTCGTGGACCCAGGCCGACCGCAGAAGCTATGTGTGGGTGAAACACACATGGATATCTTTGAATCCCTCTTAAAACACAAGAGGATGTATGTATTTGTGTGGGTATAACCAAGAGAGGCGTCGCGTCGTCAATCCCGCACAAACCCCTCGACGAATGGTCAGCCAGCGTACGTGTACACATGTGAAGCGCGCTTCTGAGAAGTTAAGACCCTCCAAGATTATGATATAGGAAATTTCAAATTTCAGAGCAAATTTGGCTGCATGGAAAATACTTTCGTTTTCAAAAGTTCGACCTTATTTGAATGATAACGATGAGTGAATGAATCAATCAATTGCATTCAAGTAACCTCGGCTAAATTTAATATTTATGTTAAATTTAAATAAATAATAGTATATTTATATATATTACCATTGACATTCCTTGAACCGTTTATTTACCATCGGTTTCCTTCTTCTTAATTTGTGAAAATTCCTTTTGCAACTTCCAGATTGCCTCAAATTTCCAGACGAATTTATATATATTCTGATCTGATGAAGATACCTTTTCGAGTCTGGAAATATATGAATATATTAGATAAATGAATAATAGACAATTAAACGGACTCTTTCAATTTTCGTTCTAGCAAAGAACATTTATATCAGGCTTCACACCGCGAAAAATGGAAATGATTCTGATGTGTTATATTCAATTTGAAATTTTAAGGGCACGTGATTATACTTTACTATAAGACTGATTTAGTTTCGCCTACTTCAAGTTTACAATAAATATTTTTCACTAAAACTATATTTACTGACATCTATATGAAACGGAGGTAAATGGCCTAGATTTAGCAAAAAAAAAAAATCTATATTATTTTCAAGCGTAAAGTAGGCAAAACTAAATTTGCCCTTTCAGTAATAACCATATGTCCTTAAAATATATCATATCATTTACCTTACATAGATATCGTTGATCATTTAGTATAAATATCATTGAGTTGTTGCCAAAATTATTTAAACTATTATAGGTATACCTACAATAATTTGAAAATAAAAACATGCTCATCTCTTATCAACTTCTATGAGGATGGTGAACTTACAAGAAAGTTCGCGAACATCTTACGGGACCAACAGACATGATCGTTGCACTTGTCCCTGCTTGTCGTATAAGTCTAGTTTTGACTTGTGCCTTGTGGTGTTTGTAGATTGGTGTTAGTTGGGAGAGGTATCACGCACGCTCGACGGAGCAGAGCCAGCCACAACTGGATGAACTTAAGCTGAGGGGTGGAAGGGGTTTGAAGGCGTGGCCAGTAAAACGGGTGGCTCTACCAAGGCATGGACCATTGGCGAAAGCATAAGCCGTGAGCATCGTATGTCTACGCCTCTCCATTGTAGTCACATGCCCGTGTCGCTCTCCATCTCACTATTATTCATGCCTTCTAGCACACGAATGCACACAAGGAAAGGCGGCTAGCTCAATTTTAGGGGTTGTTATCGTCCAACAACGCGGGTTTCCTTCTCAATCACGAACATCTGGCCACGCCTCATCAACTCTGTAGATCTTCCGTTGGTACTCTCTGGTACCCGTTGATGCCCGCTTGTTCATCAAATCAGAACCTGAAAAAATGATAATTGTAAGTCACTTTTTATCTCGTAAATCCATTGAATCCTATATAAAATAATCTGATATGAGAACCAGTTCCAATGAAAGACTTAATCGGTATGATACTATAGATGGATCTATTTTGTATCTTAACTGATCCTATATATGATCGCAGTCTATTCCACTATTCCATATGTGCAAATTTAGAAAGCTTAAAAAGTGTTGCAGTTTAGAAATTCATGCAGATCTTTATCCTCATAAATCTGAGTTTCACTCAACTGAGGAGTCCTCTTGACACTGAGTAGATGTACGCCAGATAGGTAATTGAAGGTAGATCGTGTGAGAAGTGGTTTATGGGATATTGGGTATGAAATGAGCAAAGGCCGTTTCACACCGCGAAGCAGAGAATTATCTGGCTGTGAGCCCAAATTCTAAATTTACGCACGTTTTCGACTGCCAAGTGACCATACTTGTAGGTATAGAAGTGCACTCACTCACGCACTGAAGTGCGTTTGATGATCGTTTAAATGGTAACCAGCAACAATTTCCATCAGTTTGACATAGAACGCAGGAAACAGTTATGCATCAACTCTTCATATTATGCATCATAGAATTGATCAATCATTCTCTTCCCTTCCCATAGAAATATAAAGAATAGAAAATGGAAGTTTCTCTGCAGTCAGATTATTTCTGTACATTCTACATAAACAATTTTTCCTATACACAAATCTGTATAAATTCTACATCAGATGAAAATCTGTAACTTTTGCAAGTTTCTGCGCAATCTAATTGAGTTGAGAATCCTCAGGTTCTTAAGATTTAAGAACAGTATGCCATTCTGGACCATATTATAATGTGTGGTTGTGAGTTAAATGCATTACGTTATGTACACTCTTGTATAGGATCACTTTGACGCGTTTTGCGGATTGTTGAGAAGGGCGAGGCTTCGTTTAGCACGTAATATAACGCTGCTAGATAGTTATTTATATGTCTACCTATACTGAAGAGAGTGGCATATGTACGTATGGGTAATTTATAAGCGCGAATCGTGAACGTCAACGTGCATATAACGCCATTCTGAATACTCATGTATGAATATGCGTGCCAAGTGTGTATATCGGACGTGCATCATGGACACACATTCTGAGGAGCCGCAAGTTATTCTCTATGGCCGCTGCGGCTTAATGGCTCGCGACTAACGTTCAAGCATGAATATCAAGACACACGAACCCTTCATGCTTTTCCATTTTCAGTTTTCTTAGCATTGTTTAATACCGATTCAATTTTGGCTAATCTCATCTAGCTGCTGGATCATCGCTGTTAAATATCTATTATTCTGAGACATAGTACGTCTTGAAAATTTTCGATTAATGTCTTATAAGGAGTTAGTAAAATTCCAGGTCTTTTGATCGACAGCCAAACTTACAAGCTAGCGTTGATTCTATAAAACAATTAATACATATTATACACTTGTATATATAGTGCCCATTTATTTATATAGATGGAAATTTAAGGTATAACGGTAATAAATGCTATTTTTTACAATTCGATGTCTCTAATATTCTAACAGCAATTTCATACAATTGAGTAAAATAATTTTGGGAAATCGTGGAAATTGCATTAAAATTGATTATTTAACAGATTAAAAAAAAATTAAATCCAGTTCTCACCTTTTGTAAATGTAATTCTGCCATTCCAAGTCCTAACCTAGAAAAAACTTCATATGCGTTTTGCTCATAAAAAACATTCAACAGAGCAAATATTATGTTGTTTACATAAGTAACATTAAATTTACTTCAAGGTTTCCATGATTACACCTTTTGAATATTTATTTAAAGCTTCTCTTCACACAAAATCAAGATTTTTCGTTTTGGCAATGCAGCGTCTCGTTTTCGACATTTTTTCTCGTCGAACGATTGGTACGTCCTACAAGGTTGCCATTCTCACGTCAATATATGAAATTATTATCAGAAATCTGTTATCAATAAAATTTCCCGCTGAAACCGCAACGTTGCCAAATTTCTTAAATCAAGTTTAAAATCTGTTTAAAACCATTGGAAATTCAAACTTTAAAACTTTTTAAAATAATTTTTTTAGTAATAATTATTATACAATAAGACAGATTTCAGTTTTAATTAATTGGTTTATTCACATGGAAGTTTTTCTGACCAACTGACATTCGTTAACTAAACATAATATGAAGATAATATAGATCAGTAAATTGGATCAGGAATTATCTACATATCTGAGTCTCCTCTGAGCCCACTGAGTGAGCAGCTAGACGAACCTGCGTATAAACTCATATAGTATACACTAGAACAAAAATGATTGGTTAATACATTTTCTCAAATTACAACAAATACATAATTTGCAGTAATTGACACGTGAATCTAGAACAATATTTAGAAGCTTATACATTTTCAGAAAGTAACAGAAATCCAAAGAAAAAATATTTCTAAAAATCTGACCAATAAAGTTCATAATAAAAATATGTATGTAAGAATAGATATGACATAGTACACTGTAAATATTACACTCGTTTAATAACTTGATTATAAAAAAACTCTAGTTATTATTTCTAAGAACTTTTACTCAAATTTTGAATAGTAAGTATACACAATGGACGTATGTACAATATAAAAAATTTACAGTTGTTGCTATTCATCAATTTCTTCTTCCTGAATATGGTCTGTTTCCATTTCTTCATCTTTTTGCGTACCTTCATTTGCCGTTGGAAGGTCTTGATCAATAAGTTTCGCAGTGGGCGAGACATTACCGACGTTATCTATTTCCCCATTATTTTTGTCTGGATTGGGATCCCGGTTTTCTTCTTCTCCCTCTTTCATAGATTGTGGTTCTTCTTCGGTGACAGAAAAAGGAGGATTATCGAAATTTTGATGTTTTCCTAGACCAACTTGACCCTCTATTATTTCGAGTTCCTCTACCAAAGCCTTTTCTCTTCTATCAATTTCCTCTGTAAAATCAAAATATGGTTAATGTTTTACTTAAATAATAAAATAGAAAATAAATTATACTAATACTCAGCTAGAATTATGAAAAATTAATCGTACCATAGAGTTTTTTGGCAGATTCAGCCAACAGAGTTTCTGTGCGTTCGTTTTTGCGTTTTGGTAAATAGTAAATTGGAGGCTGTGCACGAGTTTGAATAAAACCTGCTAAAGGTAATTGTGCAGTACGCCATTCCTGAAATTGTCGACTACGAGACAATTTCACCTCCAGAGCCTTAACTTCCGCCAACTGACGTTTACGTGACAAGAAAAGTTGCTGTTTTTCCCGTTTTAGTTCCTCCTTTTCTTTTCTTTTTGCTTCTTCTACTCTTGCTTCCACCTCTGCTTTTTTATCTTCCTACATTGAACAAGAAGAAATAATTCAAATAAATAAAAATATCAAATTGTGTATTAGCTATCAAAAGTGAATATATTAGTGATTTTACCTTTGCTTTAAGCTTTGTCTCCTCCTGCCGAAATTTCTGTAAAGTTCCTAAAAGTGCTCCAAACATTCGTTTGTTCCTCTGTCGACTGCGTTCGTCCACCCGCTCTCGTCTGATCACTTCTTGGCGCGAAGGAATTTCTCGAGGAGTTGCAATTACTCTTGAAGAAACTGCAGGCTATTTAAAGACTACTTAGATATACCAAACGTCAGAAAAACCCAATTTGAAAATGAATCAATTAAAATTCGCGATGAACGTCTTTGTATCAAATTACAATTGTAAAAGGAGAATGAATAGAATATTGCATTTAACTGATTGAGTTATTTGCGTGCTTTCCGTACTTATATCGAATAATATATCTATGCTACCCCAACAAACATTAAGCCTTTGTAGATAAGAGATTAAATTCACGCATGCAGTTATTGTATTATACAAATTATTAACTTACAAATGAAATAAGAAGCAGAATTTTTGTTTTGTAATTTCTTTTTTCAATAATTTAAACCAGGAAGCCTGGTAGATATTTTCTCATGTTATATAAAAATCTAATCACGTGTATGCCTCGCAAAAATGAATAATAGAGACAAATCGATTTGCATTACCAGAATTACATGGCTACAACATTATTCTTTTTCCACGTAAACTGCTCCAAAGTACATATATTAATTATTTAAATAAACAAACCTTAATAAAAGCATCATCCTCATCTGCACTGTCGTCAGGATTTGAGGGCACCCTAGCACTTAATCGACTAAAAACAGTTTTAGGTTCTCCTATTCCTCCCTGATATCTTCTTTTATTGCCTAAATGTTCATTATTTGCCAAATCCACCACTGTGCGACGTCTATCATCATGCAATGGTCGTTTTTGTGAAAGTCTGAAATAAAATAATTGGTATACGCCTCTTTCCACAAGAATTTAGGCTAGAAAGTTAAAATCTTTTGATAAACTAGAACCTCAATATCCATTGAAATGTAACCTAATACAAATTTTTATCTTTAGTGGCAATACATACTGATTAATATCTTTAATGTGAAAACACTTATATTCTTCTTGAAGCCAAAATTCAAATCAATGTTAATTATTTAATCTCTGATTCAATAAACTGTAAGACAAATGCGAAGAAAAAAGACTCGGTAAATTAAGGTTATGTTATATACTCGAGAATTGAGTAAATTAATGTAAACAGTAACGACTCATAACGATTTGAAGAATTGATTATTTGTTCCTCTATATTTGAGAAGACTTCCAACTTAAAGAAATATAAAAGAAACCTAGGCGGTGGTTGTTGAGGTCCGTTTTCTCCATCGGGCAGGTCCCGGCCAAGAATTTTGCGAATATTTCGATCCAAGCCTCTAAGATTGTCCCGAGCGGCTTCCAAATCAGCCTCTAATTTATCAGCCCCCCAGGGCTCCCTTGTATCTAATTTCCTCATTTATTTATCACAAATTTACTTTCTTTTTCAAATAATAAGCAATAAGAGGTTTGTTATTTCACGTTAAAGCAAAGGCAGCAGCCATTTGTAATTTTGTATTTCACGCCGCAGCTGGCCGCAGCTTCTTAATCAATAATAATTTTGTGTTTTCACGTTGCTTGCAGTGTCTAAACAGTGACACTAAATATGCTCATTGGCTATCGGTAACGCGCTGATTTTAAATTCAGAAAACCAAACATGAATTTAATAAAAATCTCAAAATATAAAATTCTTCTAAAACTATAGAAACATACTTTTTCAAACAATATAACGTTATTAATGCGTTTAATCAAAGAAATTTGTTTGGTTTAACATTTAATAATCGAATAGTGAAAATCTTTTGGTTGCTTTACCGTACTGTAGATGTCGCTGCGTTTCGATTTTTCGTTTTGTAAAGTTGTCACTTACCATATGTTTCTGATAAATTTCGCGCGAATCGTGCCGGTGTCCTAATTGTTTTGATTTTTTGTTTTTATTGTTCAGCTCGTTATTTTTTTGTCTTCTGTTGATTTACTTTTTGATCTTATAAAAGTTTTGGATTTATAACATTTTTTACAAAATTTGGGAATAAAAAATGCATGCAGGATGACGGATTCAACACCTTGGCTAAATACTCGAGCAGCATTGAAAGACTTCATGTTGCTTCTTTCTTGCAACAAATGGTAGGTTTTTAGAATATTTTCTTTACGATTTTTTCTCTGTACATTTCGTATTTTTTAATTAAATTTAAATGAGCTAATTCTCAACAAATTTTGTACCCTGATTTTCCAGCAGAAACTTAACCTAAAATTTTCTCACGTGTTTGTTTAATATATGTATAGCAAACAAAGGCCAACTGATCCTGTACGATACACCGATTGTCAACATCTTTTCTGCTCTAATTGTGTACAACAAGATGCGAATTGTTTCGTATGTAATATACCAGTTCAACAACGGGACATAAGAGCAGATTATACCGCGGCAGCTATCATCGCTGGTTGTGACGGAATTGCGGAGATAATATTTGCCAATGAGTACGAACATTATTGTTAACTAGCATATTATATACACGTGCGACAAACGTCCCTTCCGAAACATAATATTATAGGAAAATCAGCACAGAAAAATAATTAAGGAAAAATCATCAATATTTTTATATTATTTATTTCTGTAATTATTTTCTATAGTTATTTTCCTATAATCGGAAAAAAATTATAGGGAAATAATTATATTTATTATAAGCCTATTCTATGTTTCCTATAATATTTTTTCCGGAGAGATTGCAGAATGATTCAAAAATTAATTTTAAATCCGAATCGTACAGGATTGAAGAAACGCATCAAGACAAAGATCTTAAAGAGGCTGAATTCGACATCAACGCAAGCCCAATATTCTCCTCAACAAGATTCTCGAAAGGCCTTCACCAAGAAACAGATCATAAGGAAAAAAAGCGCACGATATTAGAGGAAACCGATGAATCGTACAGGAATGAAGAAACGCATCAAGACAAAGGTCGTGAAGAGGTTGAATTCGATATTAACGCAAGTCAAATATTCTCCTCAACAAGATTCTCGAAAGGCCTTCACCGAGAAACAGATCATAAGGAAATAGAACGCACAATATTACAGGAAAGCGTTGAATCAGATAAAACTGAAAAGCTAGATTCAGAGGATGAAACAGTGAGAGTAAACGATTCCGATGAATTTGAAACTAGGAGTACGGCTAACATTATTCCAAGCAGTATAATCTCAGGACCCAGCAAATCAAAAAGGAATTTTCAAAGCTTGAAAACTTCAGCAAAGGATTCTAGGAAGGTTCCTAAAAATATCAACAAGAGAAATAGAAAAGGGGAAACATTGTTGCATCAGGCTTGCCTAAAGGTTTTTAAAAAATTATTCTTTTAAATGATTAGATTCGATATTTTAATTGCTAAAAGATTTTATTTTTTTAGGGGAAAGAGGAAGAAGTTAAATTCTTATTGGAAAGTGGGGCCAATCCAAATACTAAAGACAATGCTAACTGGACTCCTTTGGTAATTTAAAAATTTACTTTGCTTATAAATTTATTTGTACATATTTTCTATTTTTAAAAATTATATATAATTTTTGCAGCAAGAAGCTGTTTGTTTTGGTTTGTACAATATCTGCGAGATGCTTCTGGAAAATGGAGCTGCGCCAGATACTCCTGGAGTAGAGAATAAGACAGCACTTCACGAGGCAGTAATAAAGAATAAATTCAAAGAAGCAGTTTTGCTTTTACGTTATGATGCCAGCCAAAATGTATTTGATGATAAGGGAAAGAAACCTATGTAAGTTTTTAGTACTTACAAAATGCTTATTTCATAAACGAAGCAATTTTATTTTTCTACTTCAATATCCTCTAAATACAAAACTCGTTTTTCAGCGACTACTGCACTACAAAGGAAATGAGAAAAATTTTCTCCCAAGCGAATTTATTAAATGAAACGAGAGAGAAATTTGGTGAAATGAATTCCACTCAAAATCGTTCTGTGGAATCAAGCATTAGCAATATCGTTATTCTAGCTTGTGGTTTAAGTCAATCAACATTATCAGACTTATCAAAATTGGCTTCTAAATACAAAGTAAAAATATTAAATACGTTTGTGTAAGTTAAAAATAAAAAGTACAAAATAGATAAAAATATGTAAAAATTAGCATTTACATAATAAATTATTTACTTTTTTTACAGTCCAAATGTAACACACGTTATACTCGAAGTTGAGTCTGATGAGCAACCCTTTCGAAAACTTACTTACGATATTTTGCTTTCTATTCTTCATGGAAAGTGGATTTTGATCAGTGATTGTAAGTATTAAAGAATAATAAGCTACTTCTAATAATGTATCAGAAGTTTTAGTTATAAAGTAAGAAAAATTAATTTGCAGGGATTCGAATGTGTCTTCTCCATGAATCTCAAGATTTAAGAGAGGTTGATTTAGAGCCTTTCGAGGTGAAGTGTTTAACCTACGATGGAACGCCGACTCGTGCGAGAATAAATGCAGAGAAACAAGTCAGATTTTAATATTATTAATTATTAAAGTAAAAATTTCACTTTGACATCAAATATAAAGATTCTCGTTTACAGAATCCTGGTTTATTCAACAACTGTTCGTTCTTCTTTGCACTGAGTTCAACAGCTACTTACACAGTCGCAGATATATCGCTCACAAAGAAAAGTCTTGTTAGACTTGTCAGCGAAGGTGGAGGAACTTGTTTATCCAGGGAACCAAATCCAGAAGATGCAGCGGAAGTTAAAAGAATTCCTTTTCACGTTGCTCACGATGAGAAGCATCCTCTTCATCACTGTTCTCATTATATTATTTATTCGCCCGGAAAAGAAGAACCCCGAATGAAGTACAAAATGCCACATTTAAAATCTTTACCGCTCGTTTGGTTCATCGAGTGTCTTGAAAGATTTACGCTAGTGGATCCGGGTCTCTATGGAATATAGATTGTTAAGTATTCTCGTTAAACTGTTAAGACTCTACGAGTTTATTATCTATAAAACGATTTATTTAATTTATATGGTAATCTCACATTGAGACAAACTTATAAAAATTTACTTGTATAACTTTCTAATAAAATTACTTTCAGACGGGTACTGTACCTACTATTTCATAGAAAGCGGACATAATCCAGTTACTCGAATTGTGATATTAAATTTAAAAAGTTGAAAAGAGGAACCGAAAATGAATAAAGACAATGGCATTCAGAAAGGACTAGAAAATGAAGAAAGAACGAATAATAGCATCAGAATGCGTGCGTGGGTTGCTTGCAACGTTAGAAGAGCCGCGTATGCATTGCGTAAAGCATTATGAATCCTGAAAAAAATCTTATATGGCCCTCGTACGGTATCGTTCACGTTTACGGGCGAACAAGTACCGCTAATCGCGTACTCGAACACTCTTGTGTACATGCGTGTTTCTTGAGAGAGAGAATAGGAAGAAAAACGCTGCCAGCAAAGAAGAAAGAAACCCCAAGCTGAATTTTTCGATACGAAATATGTAGTTAGAATAATTTAACAAAATTGAAGAACTTCTTCACTAATGATTATAGTCGTGATCTGATTAATTATAATCTTGATAGGACTGATGAAAACTATGACTAGGTTTGACCGAAAAAGGAAAAGCTAGAGACTTGAAAATGGATTGGAGAGATGCCTTGCAGATTTTGATTAGAAATTGATGAAATTATTAGAAATGATTGGAAATTCTTTTCAGAGTTCCAAGGTAGATGAGGCGGCCCTGATGTGAAAGAAACGAAGAGAAAGAGAAGCGATACAAGATACAACACCGGTATCCTCCCTCCATCGCTCGTAATCCCTATACGTTCGTACTCTTGTTTTTTTTCTTCAGCGCGGAACCCGCACCTTGACCCACAAGTGTGGGACTAGTCAGTCAGGCGATGAAGCTTCGTGCGATTAGGATTGGCTAATCCAGGGCCAAGTGTGACACGTGCTCGAGTGTTGTACCCGGTGCATCAGCTGTTCCTCCCTCGACGAGCTTTTTGCAGACTCTAAAGATGCAATTCCACTCTACCTCGGGATACATCGTCCTTTTTCTCATCCTTGGCAAAGTCTCTGCCCAAGACGACGATTCTTTAGCCGGTAGCTTTCTATCAGGTAACAAAACTTTAATCACATCTATCATCGACCAATATCTTCATAACTTCAAATGATTTCAATGCAGGGTTTAAAATAAAATTTAAAAATTAGCTTGGTAGCAAAGTAGTCTGAGAATCAACAGTGAAGATTTACTAAAAAGTCAACTAAAAAAGACATTTAGCATCTTCATTCGAATCAAGGAAGATGTTGATTTTTTATAAAAAAAATGTTTTGAATAAGAAGAGTGTTGTAAAACTGTCCAGACTTGTTTTAAAAGTTATCATTTAAAAGTTATCACTTGGTCTGATTTGAGTTCTTGTTAGTGAGAGATGCAGTGACAGAAGGTAGTGAAGGCTTTTTAAAAGAAAATGTAATTGTATAATGAAATTTTGTCTCGGGTTTCTGTGGAAAGACTACCTTCCGGCTTACCCTGCAGAAGAGTTTTCAAGTAATAGAAATTCGCATGCAATCGTATACGGCACAGTTATAGGTGGTATCTCGAAGGATCGACTGTCCCACTTAGGACCGTAACGCTATGCGGATGGTCGGCCTGTAAGAAGGCCGCTGGCTGGCTTAAAACTATACAACGGTATATCTAGACGAAGGAAACGTAACAGCAAAACAAACAGAAATAACTGAGATTTCATGAGTAGCTTCCATCACACTGAGTTCAAATTTTCTAATTTTTTCCATTTTACGCAAACGAGATCGGGCTCGAATTACAAATATTCCCAAGTGCCTGTTTTGAGAATTTTAGCCATTCTTAAATTCATTTAATGTCACTTTTTCTCTTCAAATTTGGTGACAATTTGAAATTAGTAAATTTAATAATTGAACATTTTTATTTTCTTCTAGGCCCTAGAGATATTTCTTTCTAGAGATAATTTTTTTAAGTCCTTCATTTTTAGATCTTGTCGAATTTGAAGAAAAGTATATAGGAAAGGTTACATAATTATGAATTCGAGGGGAGAAGCTGATAGGTGTTATTCTGTTTACTATATGCAAATTAAGTTTGTTGATCGATGACGTAGTGGATTAACGAAAGTTATAAAGTGCGAGAGTGTTTGCCAGGTCACTTGTGATGCAAATCTTGCATCTACGTCAAAGAATTTGAACGAAGGATGCGATACAACCCTGGCTGGTTTCACTTTGGCATAACGGCCCATGAAACAAACATAACGGTAGTTAATAAGCCACACACGCCTGCATTACATGAGCCCTCAGCTTAACTATCAGACTTTTTTTAAATATACAATATCCACTTCTTCAAAAATTACAGTTCCTACTTTAAAAATAAGAAATAATCAATTTAACTGCGAAATTAATTCTTTGCAATTTTTTCTAAATATGCCAGAATTTTCAAAGTCAAATTAAAGTGAAGAAGTTTAAGCTATTTAAACAATCATACAAAAAAAAAAGATTACAAAGGTGTAAAAGGAGTTGAAGAGGTGAATAAACGACCTTGAAAGACGTTGCACCTTTTAGAACCTTGAACGTCCTTGACCCTCGCTGACCCCTCGAAGTAACCCAGTTGAACCTCATTGAAAATGATATTCAGCGGACATTCAACTTTTCAGTGTACAAGGTTCGTCAAGATTGAGTTCAATCCTCTTAGACTATTTATACGAGAGTATTATGTATGCAGGAATTTCTCTCAATCGGCGTCCACACGCCTACTATATACAGTTATAGTCGTAATAGTCTCTACTCTTCTAGCTTATATAGTTGATAAGTTACATACTAGAAGTTATGAACCTGGTCTGTGATCCCTACATCAGTGTATAAACACCTGAAACAGAATAGAAAAGTTCATACAGAATAGAGGAAAATATTAAAAATATGAATAATTTGCAATTTTAGACAAACTGATTGAAGAATCATCAATAATTATCAATAATCAACTTAGCTTTTCTAATTTTAAGATTTTTTTGTTCGCAGGTCTTTTGGATTCGATAACGAGTACAGCGAACAGTGCGGATTGTCCTGGATATTGTGTACACGCCCTAGCAACAATAATATGTTACGAAGTTTTGGAAGATGTTCAATGTCCAACAGCCTCTATGCGTTGTTGTGTAGAAGCTCCTATAAATAGTACAGAACCAGTGAAAGGTTCTAACGAAATTTATGAAAATGTTACTTCTACGACTACAACAACAAAAGCTACGACAACTGTCTCAACTACAACCACTCCCTCAACCACTACAACGGTTTCTACAACTTCGACAACTGTAAAATCCACCACGGTACTAAAGAAATTACAACTTCATTAAAGAAAAAATTTGAAAATACAAAGACTTATTTTATAGACAGAAGCCACTTTAAATTTTCGGAATCTTTTCCTGTATTTTCAAATTTTCCATTTTCCGCGATCGTTAGACACCCTGAATATTTTATATTCCTGAAATTTTTTAACGTACGATCTAACATAATATTATATTTTCAGGATAGTCAAAATCAAACAGAGTCAGTGGATAAATCCCATGGTGAGTCGAAAACCTAATATAAACGAATCCAAATTAGATGGAAATGAATCGTCCAGAAGATTTAATTCAACCTAAAATTGTCTTTCAGGAAAAACTTGTACGGGGATATGCATGGCAGAGCGAATAGCAGATTATTGCGATGCGGTATTAAATGTTCCATTACTCTGTAAAACGGGGTACCGATGTTGTGTATCACGAGATGCATTCGGAGATTCTCCGCCTCCGGAACTCGTCGTCATTGACAGGACAAAATTGAATGGAACTCGTCACGAAGAAAAAACTGTGTCGAATGCGACGATACCAACGAAAGAGGTGGTGACGACAACAAGGCCTTCTAGTACATCTCGACCTGCGATGGTTTCCTCCACGATCACGACGACAACAGAGGCAACGAGTGTGAGGCCAAAACCTGCGGGAAAACCTTGTAAAGGGGAATGTGTCAATGGACTATTCGCCTTATTCTGTGATAATATCGACGTAGATGCTGAATGCCCTGGAGATGATTCTTGTTGTATCACAGATCCTCCCGCTAGACCGGTAAAGCAATTTTATTTTAATTTATGTTAGTGAATTCTGTCGAGTTCTTTGAAAATTTTGAAAATTCCTTCGAATTCTTTGAAAAATTCTATTCTCCTTTTAGGAATCAACCACAACTTACAGACCAGTAACTAAACCTTCTCAGCCAAAACTGCAACCTTGTCCTGGTTTTTGTCTACTCTCGATTATGGCAGCATTCTGTGAACGTCCTAATGTGATTATTGCAAGAACTTCCACATGTCAGACTGGATCCATCTGCTGTGACAATACTAAAAGCCCACCTTCGGTAAATCATCATATTTTTTCTTTTATAATTTATAACATAGATCATTCTTCGAATTTGATAATATGAGTACGAATACGATTTCTTCACTTTACTTGATAAATATTATAAGTAGATATTTTTTTGCTCTGAATTTAAATACGACTCTTTTTTTAAAATATAGTTATCTTTACAGAGCATTTACAGATCATTTACAGAGCGAAAAGATATTTAATTTTAATAATTGTTGAGTAAAATGAGGAATTTTATTATGAGGCTCGAATTTTGTTCCAAAGGGCTTGGAATAAATGCTGATAGCCTCCCAGTTTTCAAAAACAGAGGAAATATTTTTCTCGAAAAATATGTGAATTATATATTATTTGCTCTGTATTCTGATTGATTTTACAAAAAAGAATCAGAATATAGAACGAAAAAACATCCAATTAATAATTCCAATTAAATGTTTCAGACTCAAAGACCCAGACCGAGGCCGACCCAACAAAGATTGACAACTACTGTCTCTTTACCACCTGATCCTCGTCCTGAATGTCCTGGATCTTGTATCGTTTCTTATCTTTCGTTCACGTGTTTCAGTAAGTCTAATAATCTAATATCTAATTTAAAATATCAGTAGGATAAATAATTAATTAATCGTCTATTTTCTTGACAGGAAATGCTGAATTGACAAGTATATTCAAGTGTAAAAAGCCTGGTCACCAGTGTTGTGCCCCGAAATCAATTATCAGAGAATTCAGTGGAGGAAATTCCACTGAGACAGCACTGACTAATCGGAATGATACGTTCTATCCCGTTACTTCTCGGCCACATACGGCGTACACGACACCTTTCACAACAACTGTCTGTAAGTATTTAAGTACCAATTTGCATGCATTGAAAGACTATGAAAGATGTACCCTTCATTAAATTGTATTTACAATATACTTGACAGCTCGTTAACGACTCGATAATCATTTCTACAATTGGTGTCAATTTGTTCATTATTAAAATAATGAATTTCAAATTTTAAGGGAGTTGTATCAAAGTTCTATTTCAAAATTCTCTTTTCCCGTTTTACTCAACAAATATTATAATTATATATTTTTTTCGCTCTAAATTTAAATGTACAATAAAAGGAATAACATCTTTTTGACAAAAAAAAAAATCTCGATCTTGGAAAATAAAAATTGTTTATAAAATTGATAATGAAGCTTGAATTAAGTTTAATTTATTATTATTTTTTCAGTTGAAACGACTACCATTTTACCAAGTACAACGAAAAGTCCCGTGTATAGCAAATACGTTTGTGGGGTAAAAGGAACTTCTCGAGCTCCAGTGCAAGCTCGAAGTTTGGATCGAGGAGCAAGAGTTGTGGGTGGTGAGGATGCAGACGCCAATGAATGGTGTTGGCAAGTTGCTTTAATTAACTCTCTCAATCAGTATCTTTGTGGAGGTGCCCTTATTGGAACACAATGGGTTTTAACAGCCGCTCATTGTGTCACGAAGTAAGTTGAATGTTAAAAAACCTAAGTATTGTTTAAAATATAACATCTAGACAGAAATTCACCTAATTTATTTCTTTTAGTATTGTTCGATCAGGTGACGCAATTTACGTCAGGGTAGGCGATCACGATTTGACCAGAAAATATGGTAGCCCTGGTGCACAAACTTTAAGAGTTGCAACAACATATATTCATCACAATCACAATAGTCAAACTTTAGACAACGATATTGCCTTGTTGAAACTACATGGCCAAGCTGAACTTAAGGATGGGGTTTGTTTGGTTTGCCTACCTGCGAGAGGTGTCAGCCATACAGCAGGAAAACGGTGTACCGTTACTGGTTATGGATATATGGGAGAAGGTAGTATATTCTTCCAATTAAAATATTTAAGAGTGTTGGATAAACAATGATAGCCTCCAAGTTCTAGAAAACGTTGCACATACTTTAATCAAAAAATATTTCTTAGCGGGTCCAATTCCACTTCGAGTGCGTGAGGCTGAAATACCAATAGTTAGTGATGCAGAATGCATCAGGAAAGTAAACGCAGTTACGGAAAAAATTTTCATACTGCCAGCGAGTAGTTTCTGCGCTGGCGGAGAACAAGGCAACGACGCATGTCAGGTAAGACATATCTGAATTATTATAATAACATTTAAATAATTAAATATTATATTTTACTGAAAATTTTTCGCACAATTTTCAGCTTTTCATCCTATAATTTAAAAGGACATCATAATGTTAAATATTTGTTTTAGGGCGATGGAGGAGGACCTCTAGTTTGCCAAGACGACGGGTTTTACGAATTAGCGGGATTAGTTTCATGGGGTTTCGGCTGCGGAAGAGTCGATGTACCAGGTGTTTACGTAAAAGTTTCGGCGTTTATTGGGTGGATAAACCAAATCATATCCGTGAATAATCTTTAGCTCTCTCAGTTCTTCCATACGCTTATTTATTGTATCATTGTCGTATCAGCGCATCTTGACTGTTGATTCTTCATAAGCATCGACGCACAGAAGAAGCGAATTCTAAAGCCGAAATCAAAAATTGACCTAGACTTTAGCATCGCAACTGTGATATTTACTAATTGCCAGGGCCAAATTGAACTGCACGATTTATTATTTATAATAATTAGCGAAAGTTAGGATGCGCCGAGGTTTCAAATTGAAACGCAGGTATCGAAGATATTAGAAATATGGAAATGTTTGAACGAATAGATCTGTAAAAAAAATAAAATGTAGAATCATTTTTTCGTTTCTATTTATAGCTTTTTGTATTCAATTAGGAGTTTTTCTTTCTATTTTAAAAAATTTATCGAAATTATTCTTTCACAATATTTTCAAACTCAGTTAACTCTTAGGAACTCTTAATAATTCATTTATAATAGAGCATTTGTAAATATATAAAATAACTATTTTGATATATTTTTATACGTTTGAAATTAGTCTTTGAAATTTTAGTTACAAAAAGAAAATATGTAATCTATCCTGCTTTGTATATTAATGCATCGTTATAGTTCGCGAAAACTTGTAAAATTCACTAAGCGTCTTTAAGTATTTTTAAAATATTGACTAAACACAATTGATATTTTTTATATCAATTGCTATATTTAGTAACTAAATAATAGTGTTTTTCTGAATCTTGAGTGTCATCAGTGTACAAATGTATTGACTTCATTAAATATCTTATGCTTAATAGTATATATATATATATATATATATATATATAATTTTATTTTTTATAGATGATAATTACGAATAAAGCCAGACATAAGAAATTATGAAAACATGCAAATAGACACTAATTTCATGTATGTCAGCTCAAATTAAATATAAAAGTGTCGAATTTACGTATGTCCTTTCTTCTGATTCTAGTTCTTTAAGTAGTAATAATTTGAAAATTTTGAAAAATCTATCCACTTGAATAATTATTTAATTTTTATTGCAATGTAAATTCTGCACATTTAACATGGCTAACACTTTCTGGCTACAAATGAAAAGTGTGTTTCTGTCGAAATGTTTTTGCACTGAATTATTCCGATGCTTTTATAAGTAAATATTAAAAACGTTTATATACCTCACTTTATACAAATAAAGGGAAAGGACTATTTACTTATAGTGCCTCAAAAATACATTTTTTTTTAGAAAAAAAAAATGTGAATGATTGTCAAACTCAATATCAATCACTTTTCAAGAATCTTCTATTAGATGCACGTAAGAGTTGAATTCTTTATTAAAGAAAGTGGATGAAATTGCTTTCCAATGCATCTTTGAAAAAATAATATTTTTCAATAAAAAATATGAGATGTATTCAAACATACTCATTTCCTTTAAAACTATAAAAATGATAAAATCAGTATTTATCTCGCGAAGAAGCCCTATAAAATAGATGGTAATACCTACGTCGATATAAAAAAAAAATTTATGATAGAAACAATGATAAAAAGGTAAAAGCATCGAAACATTTACCTACTAGTACAAAAGTAAGTCAAGCAAATATTTCGTTGAAGATACAGAAAAAATAGAGTTTGACTCTTTTAAAACCAAATTAGTTGCAACTGCCGAGAACCCTTCGACTCGCCGTCTTTATCTTTGATAACCGCTTGATCTTTGAGCTATTTGGTTTGATAAATTCCTCTTCGTCGTTTTCCTTATCATTTGGCTGAAAAAGGAGATTTATTTTTATAGTTTGATGTCATATAAAGCAAAATTTAAAAGTTTGATGAACTACTTATTGATTGTTATCAATTGTTATTCAAATAAGCTTTGCAAATACCTTTATTTGTAGATCTGATTCTGATTGAGTAGTGAGATCAAGAGATGGCCTCGCAATCATGGAGATATCAGAAGTCGAAGCAGCTTTTACCATGTTATAACCTTGGGCATTGTTTCCGTTCAAGTAGTGGATTTTCGAAGTGCTGTTGGGCGTAGACGTAGTGTGAATATTACTTGTCGGTGGCGTAGTCATCAAAGTGTGCTCCTTGTCAATGGAAATTGTGTCGTTCCTCAACGTTGTTTCCTGAAAAAATAGTCATTGCGGTCAGAAATTACGTATCAGTTATAGTAAATTATAGTAAACTATAATTTTATTTCTTGATACGAACCTCGTCATCGGAATCTTCGACATTTCTCTTAGTTTCCCTGAATCTCTGAATTAATCTCTCGTGTGGCGATGTCGCAGCTAATTGTTTAGGATAGTTGAAGTCTTTTCTAACAGGAGTAGTTCCTGTAGCAATGTCTCGACGAAGATCTTCAACAAGGAACTTGTCAATTTGGTGTTGCGTTGTGCGCAAATCTGCATTTATTCTGCTATTCCATTCAGTTGATTCTACACTCTGGTTCTCTAATTTACGACCAATTTCCATAGAACTGATTCCTACTTTGTTACGCTGATCTTCCATGAACTCCACGTGGTCAACACTTGCGTCCACTATAATCTTGTGTAATTCCTAAAATAAATAATAAATTTGTCAAGTACACTCTCAAAATTAGTTGAAATGTCTAAATTTAAAGGAGTTTTAAATATTTGTACTTACTTGAACGGATGATAAAATAGCACTCTTGTCTTTTCTAGTCTTTTCTTGCAACTCCGTTGCGTTTGTTTCAACAGATTTTTGATACTCCGTCAATGCATTTCTGCTTTCTCCTAAATTGGATTCTATTTCCTTTACGAATTCTTTGCTTTGCGAGATTGTTGCTTCTGCCAAAGTCCAATTCTTTTCTAATCCAGATGTTACTGCCCCCTTAATAGTTTCAATATCTATCTCAGTTTTTTCTCCGAAAATTCTGTCTCGTTCAACATTTTTTTTGTACGTTGACACATTTTCATCGTTAAGCTGATCGAATATGCTATCCATTTCTTGCAATGAACGGAAAGTAGCAGTTTGACTTTCCTCATCGTTCCTTTTGATGGTCTGATATTGAAGCCATGCGTCTTCAAAGATCTAAACATAAAACAATGAAAAATATTCTTAGCATTTCGATAACAATTACCTTTTTTTTAAATAAATAAATTTGTAGAATCTACAAACCTTCTCAAATTGTGTCCTGTTCTCTTGAATTTTATGTTGCTTTTGAACGCAGGATTCATTGATTCTTTTCAAACTTTCCAAATCCTTTGCAAGATGATCTCGCTCTTCTAAACATTGTTTGGAGACAAAGTTGAGAGATTCCTTCACGAAACCCTTGAGGTTTTCTAATTTCGAAGAGATTTCATCGTTTATAGACCGCAAATTTTCATCTATCTTATTATCGACAATTTCGCTCAATCCGGATGCTAGTTTCGCAGAAATGTTATGCAAGCTTTTGTTTCCACTTTCGGACATACCGGAAGTGTTTTGAAGTTGTGTCAATATCCATTTGTAATAATAATCAAACTAAAAATAAAAACAAAGTTTAAAATAGAATATAAACGAAGGAAAATATAAGACGTTTCAGACAAATAAACTCACGGATTCGTTCACATCTTCTGTTAGTTTGCGTGTAGTGTTGCCTTCTTGATGAACCACATCGGTTGCAATATGATGAATAGTTTTGTCTATTCCTCTGTTGTATGCAGCCGTTTGAAAACCAACTTGATCTTTCATAGAAATATGGAATTGTACTAGTTCTTGAGCATACAAAGACAAATCTTCCTCAATATTTTTGAAGCGTGCGGAGATGATGTTCCTAAACTGATGTCCGAGATTTTCATTTTCCTCTTCAACGCGTCTGAAAATATATTGAAAAACATTAGTTAAAAATACTTACATAAGTAAATTATTATTTCTTACACATCCACAGAACTTACGTCTTTCGAACGATTTTGTCATGAAGTTTATGAGTATCAGTAGTTGCTGTATCTGCAACTTCAAGTAGAGTACGTGCCTGGGTTAACAAAACTGCCTCCGTACTCACATGACTTTCAACAAGGTGTTTCTGCACCTCTCTATCCAGTTCAGTTACTTTTAAAACATGCTTAGTAGATTTCAGAACATTCTTAGTGGAATCTAATTGGTCTTTTGTTTGATAAAGAACATGAGTTTGAGTTTTGTATTCTGACTGTAGTTCGTCAAACATTTTCTGAAAATTAAAAAATTTTAGTTATATATTCTCGTTCACTTTTTGAAGTCTGACATACACATTAGAAACTAGAAACAAAAAACTTACTTCCTTAGATTGCATAGTTTCTTCTAAGGCCTTAATGTGATTAATCTTTTCTTCAATTTCTTTTCCCTGACACTCGATCTGTGATTGCATTTCCAAATAATTTTCTTGAGCAAGATAAACGCCATTGCGTTCTCGAGTGGCTGCCAAGTCACGTCGCAATCGTTCAATTTCTTCTGTGTACTCTTTAAGTAACGCCTTCTTCGAAAGCTTTTGGTTGATCTCGGGACGATTCGTGATATTCTTGGCTCGATGTGCATAATCGAGGGTTGAGAGAGTCTCATCCAGATTCACACTCGCTGGCGAAATTGTTGCAATAATGGATGTCTTTGTTCGTCCTCCCAAAGATTCCTGCAAAAGTCGAGTTAATTTCGATTCCCTGAAATCAAAGTACAGAATATTAATTTAATAGAAAATTCAGTATATTAAAGTAACATGGATTTAAATTCGAAAATCTGAATACCGATAAGGAATGTGAGGAGCTCTTTCCACAAGAGCAGTAATAACTCTTCCCAGAGTTAACAAAGACTGATTTATGTTCCCAGCTTCTCTCGCCCTACGATCAACAGCACCCGACCTTCCAATATTTTCGCTTCCCGCAAGATCCACTAAATTCAGCTTTCCCGTTTTCATAAGTTCCTCTCCGTCTATTGTATTCTCCTTTATATGAACAGTAATCGAGAAAACTGTGTGGGATCGACTAAAAAAAAACGTTGAGTAATAAATAGGTCAAGTCTAAAAATCGTTGCTTTTAATAGCATTAGAGCGCAAAAATTATCAATAAACTTTTCAAATACCTTGACTGAGCATTCATTAATGTGGCAGCAGTTTGTCTTTTCTCTGAACCTTTCTCGAGGATTTTGTAGACCTCGCTCTTGTTGTGCACCGTGACCTCTTCCAGTCCATGAATTATCACGGCACCTTTTTTCGAAGCATCTTCGTAAAGCCTTATTTTTGAAGCATCGTCATTTGGTGAAAGAAGATCAAACAATTCTTCGTTGTATAATTCCAGAAAACTTACACGAACGGAATATTCTTGGGCATCGAGTAAACGTATCTCGTCAAACAAATGACTTAAGGCACGTGGAATTATACCAGCACTCGTGTCCTGCAAGAAACATATAAAAAATTATATTAGGCAATTAAAAGAAATTGGAAATTCTTTTTCAAAAATTTTTAATTTATCTTGAGGGTTTAAATAAAATAGTTAAACACTTACACTTTGCCAATGCAATGCAGGATCATTACTGCATCCCTCCATTGTGAATGTTTTTCCAGTACCAGTTTGTCCATAAGCAAATACAGTGCAGTTATACCCTGCAAGTACTTCTTCCAATAATGGACTGACGACTGCATTGTAAACATCTAACTGTAGAATGAAAGATTAAAGAAAATGCGTAATTTAATTTTCATGGGTTATTAAGTTTTGTTTTTATTTAGAGAATAGAGATATATTCTTACTTGTTTTGAGCAAGGTCCAAATACTTTATCAAAAGAGAATTTTTTGGAAGCCTGTGGCCTTTCACGTACTACCACGTCCTTACAAGAAGGAACATCAACTACTGAGCTTGACTTTTGAGATTTTTCCGAATTATTTATTGGCCTGAAAATGGAGATGATTAGTTTTTTCACGGACTGTTATAAAATCTAAGAAAATTTCAGACCTGTAAATATTCTAAGCGATGTACTAACAAATGTTATTATTTTTCTTCAAAGGGATTACAAGGGATATTAAGAGAGTTTAATACTTTTCAAGGCATTTTAAGAAAATTTCAAGAGAATTTCTAAAAGATTTCAAACATTGTAAGGATTTCAAGATATTTTAAATGATGTTAAAGAATTCTAAAGAATTTTAAGATATTTCATTAATTTCCAAAGGATTTCAAAAGATGTTAAACAATTTGAAGGAATTACAACAAATTCTAGATGATTACAAATTTTGTTTGAGGATTTTAAAAGAATTAAATGAGTTTTCGTCTTGTAGAAGATTTATCACTAAAGACAAACAATGATCAAAGGCATTATATAAAGTATATATTAAACTGTATTAAATATGAAGGAAAATTGAGATTAAGCTTAAAATCGGCAAAAATTTAGTAAAACGTTAAGAGATGTGAATTTTACAGAAAAATAAGATTTTTGACATTTGTGTTAGTGTATGGACGCTATAGTGTTTTGAACGTTACCTGACACGGACGAAAACCTGAATGTGCTGGTTTTTGTCCTTCTTATTTTGACGTGTATCATTCATTTTCAGAATATTTTTGCAATCACTTTGATGCCGTAATAAAGTCTGCTCGCGGAAATACAGATAATCCTCAAATTGCTTTTATTATGAAACAATTTGTACAAAATCGGTAGTCCTCAGTCCTCACTCACCTCACTTGAACGTGCACAACTTCAACTTCTGAAATAATCCGTTACCGTTTGAATCGTGTGATTTGCATAGTTACCGCCAGGCACCGCCAGGGACGCTTGCATCTTTCTTGGTTTTTTTCCTTCTTCTTCTTCACTACTGCTATAATCAATGTGTCAATTTTCTCTTATTATAGAAATATTAAACGATTAAACTCCATAATAGAAGTTTGTAAAAATTTCTAATTAGATTTACATAAATATAGATAACATTGATAGAATTTAAAAATGAGTTTATTCGTTAAGGAAAAACCTAAAAGATTTAAATAAATTCTCTGCTTGAATTTAAAGTCAGCTGATAGCGTCGTCTGCTATATGAGGATATTTCCAAAATTTCTCAAACTCCGACTGATGTCAGATTTATTCGTGAATTTTTCGTTTTTTTTTGTTTATAAAGGTGTCAATTGGGTTAAAATTTGAGTTCCAAAATGACTGAGATAGATTGGCCTTGGCAGTACAGCTTTCCACCATTTTTCACGTGAGTGGACTATTTTTTCTTATTGACTAAAGATTTTAGTGTCAGTTTAACCTCTTATTATAGCAGGTCAGATTATTTAATTTCTTTTGTTTGTTTAATCTGGTTTAATACACTATTGCTTTTAAACATCTTTCGAATAAACAATTAATCAATTATAGAAATCTTTATAGAAATATAATTGTGTAAAATAGGAAATATCATGAAATATGAAAATATTTGTTTATTTATTTGTTCTTGCAATTTCAGACTTCAACCACACACAGAAACAAGAGCGAAACAATTATCTGCGTGGAAAAACTTAGTCTTGGAATATTGTCGTGTGACAAAACAAGCAATTGTGGATATTAGAGAAATTCAGTCCAGCCCATTGTTTAATAATACCGCTATCAACAGTATGCTTTTTAATCAGAATATTAATAATATAAATTAGATAATAGTTTATAATTTTGTATGAACAAGTTCATAGAAATGTTTCTGAAAAAGCAAGAAGTTTTTCCTTAACTTAAGAATAGGAAAATTATCTTCAGAGGCTGTTCTAGTAATTCTAGAAGAATTATATAAATATGGAAATGCGTGTCCCTTAGATAAATCGAAACAAAGGTGGTTGGTTTATTGGCACACTTTAGAAGAATGGGGGGAGATTGTCTATAATTGGGCTCAGGAAAATGGATTTATAGGTTCGGTTTGTACTCTCTTCGAATTAACTCAAGGAGAAGATACAGTCAATCAGGGTAAACACTTTTAACTGAAATAGTTTCAAAGTTTACCTAAACTTAATTTTTAAAGTCCTTTTTCTTAAAAGTATTTTAATCTTTCAGAGTTTTATGGACTGGATGCGGAAGTTTTAATCAGATCCTTGAGAACGTTGGAGAATTCAAAGAAAGCAGAACTAATCATGTTTGATGATAATCAAGGCGTTAAGTTTTTTTAATCCTCACCCAGTATTAAGGTAATTTTAATTTTATTTATTAAGATTTGTAAATCGAAACATTATGATAATTAAAGTTATTTGTTTTTGTAAAGTTATTTTATGATAATAAATTTTTTAAATCAATTTTGATGATTGTAAACTTTTAAGATAAATTTATAATTTTAATAAATAATTTTCTGCATTTAAAGCGAAATTTAGGATACAGACTTCAAATATCGTAGGTATAAGTTTTTTATTTCAACCAATATATGATCACGAGTAGCTTTAAAATTCAAAAGCTTTTAGTACACAGGTATTTTTCTATACACTTATTAAACTTAAATAATAATCGGACTTAAAAGAATATAAATATTACAGCAAGTGTGTAATATTGTGTTTATAACTCCTAACTTAAAGTCTTAGAATGGCAATAGAATTGTTTAGAGCTTAAAGCTTTTTTTGTAAATATTATTGTACTATTTAAATCTTTTGATTTGTTATTGGAAGACTTAACAACCTTATAAAAGTAATTTCTTTTACTTACAAGCTATGGTACATACAATGAAATCATTATCTCTTAAATCTGCATCATGCAGTAGTTAAATTGGATGTGAATGAGTATTTTTTGTAATTCTTATATTCGTTAATAACGTTGATAGAACAGTTCAATCTTTGGCAAAAAAGTAGAATTTAACTGAAAAACTAATAACTTTGCTTAAATCAAGTAAGTACTCAACAGAGTAGACTTTTCAAATAATTCTTCCGTCAAAATACGGAAAACTTATCCTACAAGTGCACTACTTTTCAAAAAAAGTATCGGAGATCTATTTGTTGTAATAAGAGCAGTAGCAAATTTTTAGTACAAGACTTGAGTTTTCAAACTTTTTAAAAAATTTGCAAGTGATCGTAGAAAAAGTAGCGCGACAGTTTCTTGACAAAGATACTCAATAAAGAAATCAAATCCAGCAATTATTTCCACGAAGTTCATTCTTCGGCTTTTCTGATATGAGCAAGTTCCAGATTAGTTTCTTCGTTCTGGGCTATTTCATTGAGATCTCCTTTACTCATCTTTTCGATAATGAGGGCTCCCAAAGCATCGCATACAACGTTAATAGTCGTCCGGAATCGATCCCTTTAAATAAAATGTTCAATTATTATCTCATCACTAATACTAATTCTATAATTCAAGTTTAGAATAGACGTACAGAAGCCAATCGACTGCAAGAATTAACGTCACATCGTCTGCTGGTAAGCCTACGGTGTCTAATACCATGACCATTGTTACAAGACCAGCTTGAGGAATTCCAGCAGCTCCTATACTAGCAGCTGTAGCCGTTATACTGCAACACAAATTCATTAAGAGATGTAGAATTCAGTTCAGGTAGATTCTTTTTCTATTTCGATTTTTAATTAGAGAACTCCTACCTAATTGCGATTACGTTTACAAACGAGAGCTGCCTTTGTCGTACTTGAGCAATAAAAATAGCTGCGACTGCTTCGTAAAGTGCAGTACCGTCCATATTTATTGTAGCACCGATTGGTACCACAAACCTCGTTATTCTAGGATCTGCTCCCATTTTGTCCAGACACTGAAGGGTAATTGGCAAGGTCGCGGAACTGAAAAATAAAAATAAAAAATTTTTTTATTTCCATACGATTTTAGAATTTTTTTACTAATTTTAAAATCATTTATCTCACCTTGATGCTGTTCCGAATGCAGTGACTATAACTTGCCCCATTTTTCTGATAGACTTGAAAGGCAATTCCTTGGTGCAAACAAAAAATATCACTGAAAGAGTGACAAAACCATGGATAGTTAATCCCAATAAAACCGTTAAGAAGTAAAGTCCGAGTTGGCCAATAATCTGACTGATATCTTTGATCTCTATCAATTTTGAGGTGACTAAAAACATCACACCAACGGGAGAAAGCCTGGAGAGAGAGTAAAAATATGAACATCCAAGTATTAGAAGTCCATAAAGAAAGTTTAATGTACTAATATTAATACATATATTATACTATTAAATATTTTTCTTACCAAATGACCCAATTTGTAATAACCATCATGGCTTCTGCTAAAGTATTAAAGAAATCCAGGAGGGGTTTTCCTTCTGCTCCCATTTTGGCAATAGTAATGCCAAAAATAATGCTAAAAATTACAAGACCCAGAGTGTTTGTGCTACTAGTGTGGCCAAACTCAATGTCATAGTCATAAAGCGATGTTTCAGCTGAAATTTAATATCAATTTATAGTTTTAAAGTTAACTCATTAATCTCATGAAATCCACACATCTTGAAATCCTTTGAATTCACTTAAAATTAAATTTTGAAATTCTTTAAAATCCTTTAAAGCCGGTTATAGC
>JAUESI010000038.1:11766098-11795543 GCA_032275145.1 Synergus laeviventris | reverse complement strand
AGCAAAACCGGGATTTTCTCTATTCACTTTTAAAAATTAAGTCAAATTCTGTTTTTAATTAAAATTAATTATATAATTATTGAAAATATTCGTCTAAATTTGTAGGAAACCTGATAGGAGATTGGACAACAATAACAACGGAAGTGGATCATCGCTACAAAGTAAAATTTTAAATTTATCGAAATTGAAGCGGAAGAGTGTAAAAAAAAGCATTTCGTCGGATGTCGAATTGTTTACCGCATATGCCAAAAGTGCACCAGAGCCTTGCACAACTTGTGGACGACCTGATCAGCCCGAACGTTTTCATAGTCATCCGAAGATACCAGTTGTGAAAAGTAAAACTGGGGTCGGCAATCTGAGATTGAATAAAATCGTTGCGAAAAAAAGTATTCAAAAACCAGTGGCTTTGAATTTTAGGAGCGATAGGAGTAAGAAGAAGATGGACAAGGATTTAACAACGAAAGCAAAATCAGAAAGAAAAAGCAAAACCCCGAGTCCTCTTGGAATTGTAAGAGGTCCCAGAACTGTCACCTGCTATATTTGTAGTCGGGAGTTTGGAACTGCTAGTTTTCCAATCCACGAACCCAAGTGTTTACAGGTTGGCCATTTTTCTATACGACTAATTAATTTAAATAAGGCTTGCTATTTTTAACTTAAACTTTATTTTTCAGAGATGGGAACGAGAAAATAAAGCTTTACCTCCGCCACAAAGGCGACGAGTCCCTGAAAGACCGGATATACCTATTGACCATCGAGATTGGAACTCTGCAGCCTGGGAAAGAAGTCAAGTAAATATAACGAGATATATAAATTCATTAATATTTTCTGTCATGATATCTTAACATCTTATTAAACTAATTCTTTCAATTATAGACTCAACTCGTGCCATGTTCCAGATGTGGTAGAACTTTTCTTCCAGATAGATTAACTATTCATCAAAAATCCTGTAAAGTCGGATCAAATGTAAGTTTTGTTTTTTGGATCATCATTTCCCAAAATCTGAATATATTAGAAATATGAATGATTTGCAGAAAGCAGGGACTGAGAATCGAGATATAGAGTCCACCTTAATAAATCCAATTCGGTCAGGGTCAGGGCCTCCAACTGTTATTTGTAAAATATGCGGTCGAAATTTTGGAACGAGGAGTATCAAAATTCACGAGCCCCAATGTTTGAAAAAGTGTCAATTTGAAAATGACAAACAACCCTCGAATCAAAGAAAAGAAAATTCATCCAAAAGAAGTCAATTGCACTCTCGATCTGAAGACGAGATACCGTCAAGAAAATCCTCAACGGTGAGTCGAGGTGGAAGAAACATTTCCTTCTGGTCCTGCTAATTTTTTCTGCATGGCTTTTCTTATGATTTAAAGTTACCTATTTTTGCAAATAAATATATTGAAAATGCATGAAGAATTGTTTCTTTGTCTTTGGGTCAAGAAGGAAACAATTTGTTTTTTAATTTCAGGAGTCTCTGCATATGCGACCTTTTACATGTTATATTTGTGAAAGAAATTTTGGTTCTGCAAGTATTGCTATTCACGAGGCACAATGTCTCAAAAAATGGCGTGTAGAAAATAATAAATTACCATTGAATAAGAGAAAGAAGGAGCCTCAAAAACTTGATCAGTCTTTGTTACGTAAGTTATTTTATACGTAGTCTTTGACAAATTTTATATTGAATTTGTGTGATAACTGAAAACATTTTATTTTTCTTCTTAAAATATTTCTAAAATATGAAACAAACGATCTTTCTTGAATGAAAAAAGTTCAAATTTAATGACCAAGGGTGGAATGACCTCAAAATCGATTTATGTCCGAATCTCTCATATAATTTCCTGGTATGGAAGCTTGTCTACGCCGCTGCTCACGCAAGTTAGCACGTTAGTTTTATATGCTAAAAAAAAATATTTATTAAAAGTTTCTAAAAAGTATTTATAAATCGCTGAAGTTATTTTTTTTATATCAGAAACCTAAAAAAAGAATTTAACAAAAAAAAAAATTAATTATAACTGATATTGAAATGTGTTCTGCTTTCACTATATAGATTATTTAACTATATAGGCGGTGTGTATATATTGATCCTAAAATTATCCTGCAAACTTAAATTTAAATACGAGACTACTGCATACAAGCTTTCGTGCATAGTTTGACCCCTCGTGCAGCAATAATGACCGTCTACCAGGGTAAATATTTATCAGGACTTTTCTACCCGGTCTCGATTAAAATAAAAAGTTAATTATCACCACTATTTAAATAAATTTGAATTACTCAAAATATTTGCTTAATTTGAGGGATAATTTGGAACTTTTTTTAAACTCATATTTAATATTAAAAAATATGAGTTGTTATAAAGGATATCACTGAATGTAACGGTTGTCATTTTTATCGCTGGCAAGCTTTATAAAAAATTAAAATTGCTTTTGCTAAAAGAGGCCACGGCCAAGATCGATCGATTTGCGTGCATCGATGCATCATATGACTCTATTATACAGGAAAATGAATATTACAGTAACTCAATGGAATCATTATATAAATAATTTAAATGTAGAGAGATCAAAAGATTATATTTACAATTTATTATTGAGCAAAGTAGTCAATCTTGCACAATTGACTAATTTAATATTTAAAAACGAAGTTGGAGTCAAATTTCAATTGGGGTCGATGCTTTTATGTTTTGTGCGTCACACGTGTATTGATTATTAATTTTATACTCTATTTTCAGATCGCCTTTCTTTGGAAAGATCAGCCTTAACTTCAGCTGAAATAGCCGAATTAACTTTTAAACAACATCTTGTACAATTGGTTCCATGCAAACAATGTGGAAGGACATTTAATCCAGACAGAGTTGCTATCCACGAACGAAGTTGTAAAGGAAAATGATGAAAAAATTATCATCTATTGTTTAAGATATTGCAACTGTAAAGTTGTTTTCAATATTACAATTTACATTTTTAACGAACCATCAGTGCCTATATAAACTTTGTATAAAATCTCTTGTGATTTAAAAATTTGTATACATATTAAAAAAGAACAGTCATATTTCTTATTCAATACGTTGATTGTAATTTCTTGTAGTCAAGGATTTATGTCGCATTTGTCGAATTTTATAATGCACATGCATTTTCATTAATTAGTGTGTATTAAATCGAGAAAGCTGTAGAAAGTATCTTGCAAATAATCTATTCTTTACAAATATGTCTGTAAACCTTTTTTTTTAACTTACAAATGTAAATATGCTTTTCACTCACTGCGTGAAAAATGCTGGAATTTTTTTTTTATTATAAATAATGGCTTTTTACCTTATAGAATTGTCTATTAATGGTTTAATTATTTTTTAGTTTGCTCCGAATTAAGTAATTTTGGTGTAATGGACCATTCTATATGTTAAAAAGTAATTATTTATAATAAAAGAAAAAATATATTTTAGCGTTTTAAATAGCGCGCGAAAACTATCTAATTAGGCGCCATTGCAGTACCGCGTGGGGATCGCTCGCGTTGTTTAACCTGCACCACCTGCACGCAATTAACGAACTGCGTGTGCGCAGTCTGCGCGCGCATTTAGAAAGTTGCGTTCGTTGCGTGTGCATGCAGACGTGTTTTGTGGAATGTGGATCCATTCGTGATTCGTGTTCATTCGTGTGCTGCTGCCTGCACTGCTCACTGATATATAAATATGTAGATATGCATCATGTATATACATCAGTGGCACTGCTACACGACACACATAAACACGACAGCAGGCGCGCCGCGCATGAACTGCCATGAACGGCCAACAACTGCACTTGTTGGGAAACGTGAACGACGTGAACGCCGAACACGCCCTCTGTAATACGTGAACAAGCGTCAAGACAGCAAGCGCCAAGCATCCGCTCTTCAGAACTCCTGTTCTTTCCCAGGGAGTCCGCCATTGTTGGCGCACGTATATTCTGACCAGGCTATTAAAATCGGACAACATCCAAAATGGTATGTAACATCCAAGGAAAGGCATCCTTTTATCGTGATATGTGCAGTGATTGGTGTGTGAAAATGTGTATATTTCGGGGCACCTCATGGCTTCTTCCTTTCGAAAAATGAAAAACTGCTGGATTGCTTGGGATTGCGCAACTCTTCTCGTGGTGAAAACTTTCCAGATTGCTTTCCAGCAGTATTTCCCGTGTAAAGGAATTCCCGAAAGTCACCCCGACTTTTTCTAAATTTCTGCTAAAACTCCCTAGTGATTTATAACGACATTTACAAGCGTAATATGTTCATGTTTAAAATCAGAGACAACGTGTTCATGGTGTCATTCTCAAACACGTATGGAGGAAAATATGCCTGCATTCTTTCGAACGCATTTTTGTACTTTCACGATGTATGAGGAGATGTTATCTCCTTTTTATAACAATGCTTGTGTAATTCAACTTCCGGTCAATCAAGTCACACGTATAACCAGCCCGAAGATGGAAAATAGTACAAGAGGTCTTATTTATTAACTTTCTATATAAAAGCTGTCTTTTACTAATATTCTATTTCCGCATATCGTCCAACGTTAATTTCAATGAAGTCATATTTTATTGGAATATCGACGTCACCGATATTTAATTTTTATCTTCAACATATTGCACAGATTTGTTCCTTTGTTCATCATAACCTTAAATTAAAAGATAACGACACGCAATTATCTTTCGACCTCTTAATTTTATTTATACATATCGAGGTTTATTACGTTAGGAAGAGTTGCTGATATATTACTATTTTATGAACTTTACAACTGCTCAAATTCTAACTGAAAAAATCCTATGTAAATTTACGTTCCGCTTGTAACTTTTCCCCCTAATCCTAGTGTAAATTTACACCAATTTTTGTAGTGTATTTTTGATTATCAATATGCAGATTTTCTGATGTTTTTTTCTCTTTTAGGTGAACTTTACAGTAGACGAGATCCGTGGGATGATGGACAAGAAGAAGAACATCCGAAACATGTCCGTCATCGCCCATGTGGATCATGGAAAATCAACACTGACTGACTCCCTTGTGTCCAAAGCCGGTATCATTGCTGGTGCCAAGGCTGGAGAGACACGGTTTACTGATACTCGCAAGGATGAACAAGAACGTTGTATTACAATTAAGTCAACGTGCGTAATTAATTTTTATTATATTAAATAAATAGGACTAATTCATGTATAGACCTTTATTTAATAATTAATTTCTCTCTTCAGTGCGATATCTATGTACTTCGAGCTTGAAGAGAAAGACTGTGTCTTCATTACGAGTCCCGATCAACGAGATAAGGAAGAAAAGGGTTTCCTTATTAACTTGATTGATTCACCTGGGCACGTTGATTTTTCCAGTGAAGTCACAGCTGCTCTTCGTGTTACAGATGGAGCTCTCGTTGTTGTCGATTGTGTGTCCGGTAAGATATTTAATATTTTTTAAATCACAATTTTCTCTAAATATTTTAATTTCTCTGTCTTGAAATTGAAGCCAAAAACCATAATAAAAGTGATTTATATTTTTATATGCAGGTGTTTGTGTACAAACCGAAACTGTTTTGCGTCAGGCTATTGCAGAGCGAATTAAGCCAGTCTTGTTCATGAACAAAATGGACCGTGCGCTTTTGGAACTTCAGTTGGAAAGTGAAGATCTTTACCAAACTTTCCAACGTATTGTTGAAAACGTAAACGTTATTATTGCCACCTATTCCGACGACGACGGACCCATGGGTGAAGTTCGTGTAAGTATTTAAAATATATGTATTAATACTTTTAAATATCTAAAATAGAGATATCTTGAAATAATACTTTTTTTCAACAGGTCGATCCTAGCAAAGGTTCCGTCGGTTTTGGTTCCGGTCTTCACGGATGGGCTTTCACACTAAAGCAGTTTTCTGAGATGTACGCCGAGAAATTCAAGATCGATACGGTCAAGCTAATGAACAGACTCTGGGGAGAGTCGTTCTTTAACCCCAAGACAAAGAAGTGGAGTAAGCAGAAGGAAGTTGATAACAAACGTTCATTCTGCATGTACGTTTTGGATCCTATTTACAAGGTAAAATACATTTTTATAGTTATATTTGTAATCTTCTGGCACAATAGCGTCACTCTGCAGTAAGTTTATCGGTTTTTTAAACTGATAAAAATACGTGGACAGTGTTGACAGTGTATAAACAGAAGGAGACTAAAACTGGAAGCAATGTTTAACGGCTGCCACTGAACCTCTATCTTTATGTTCGACAGTGGAAAGCTACGACATTGAGACCACAATCAAACAATTAGATTTCAAGTTTATTTGTACATTTAATTACATTCTCTTTAATTCAATTCTAATCCAATCTTTTTTTTTTGCATAGGTATTCGATTGCATCATGAACTACAAAAAAGAAGAGGCCGATTCTCTTCTCCAAAAACTAGGCATCACGTTGAAACCCGAAGATAAGGACAAGGACGGTAAAGCACTGTTGAAGGTAATTTGATTTAATTTCTTTATATTAAGTTAATTAACTTATACTAAACCATCTACGTGATGAATGTTCTAAATATTTTCTGACACCTCTTCTGAATCGTTGTGAGCGAGGTTTTGAACACTACTGAAGCAAAATTCAATTTCTTAATAAATTTCTTTAGTCTAATTCACGGTGCACTAATATGAAATTTATTTCTAGGTTGTTATGAGAACTTGGTTGCCCGCTGGTGAAGCTTTACTTCAGATGATAGCCATCCATCTTCCATCGCCCGTAACCGCACAAAAATACAGGATGGAAATGTTGTACGAAGGACCTCTTGATGATGAAGCAGCTGTTGGTATCAAGGTGAATAAAAATGTTTAAGTTTTATTAAATTAATCTCCCAAATCCTAGGACTAATTTCTTTTTTTCAAATGATGATTGTTCTTCACAGACCTGTTCTGAATATTAATGAGGGACATTAAGAACGGCCAACTGACGTTTTTCGAGATCAAAACTGTTTTGTAGAAAATTTTGAACAAGTTTTAATGTACTTTTTTATTCCAGACCTGCGATCCTAATGGACCATTGATGATGTACATTTCCAAAATGGTACCGACATCCGACAAAGGTCGTTTCTACGCTTTCGGTCGTGTGTTCTCTGGTAAAGTGTCTACTGGCATGAAGGCACGTATCATGGGACCCAATTTCACACCTGGAAAGAAGGAAGATTTGTACGAGAAGGCTATTCAAAGAACCATCTTGATGATGGGACGTTATGTTGAAGCTATTGAAGATGTTCCTTCTGGTAAATATTTACCTTTTTTTACTTAATATTCTCATTTTTATGCACTGCATTTCCAATTGATGAGTTTACACAGACCTGTGCTGAATTATATGAACGACACTTGAACAGATAACTGATATTGTATACTTAATGATTTTTATTTTCCTCTTCAATTGCGGAAATTAACTAAGATTGCTATTTTCAGGTAACATCTGTGGTCTCGTTGGAGTCGATCAATTTTTGGTCAAGACTGGAACCATTACCACTTTCAAGGACGCGCACAACATGAAGGTCATGAAATTCTCCGTCTCACCTGTCGTACGTGTTGCTGTAGAGCCCAAAAATCCAGCTGATTTGCCGAAGTTGGTAGAAGGTGAATACAAAATTATTAAAAGTATTTTATCCTAATTTTAAAGAATGTATTTATTATGATGAAATGCTTTTTTGAGCACTGGGTTATGAATAACCGTGATTATCGTTGACAACCTGATTATATTTATTCTATAAATAGGTATTTTTCTTAAAAATGAATTTCACTAAATAATCTATTTTTTGTTGCAGGATTGAAGCGTTTGGCTAAATCCGATCCTATGGTACAATGTATCATTGAAGAGTCTGGTGAGCACATCATCGCCGGAGCTGGAGAACTCCATCTTGAA
This sequence comes from Synergus laeviventris, assembly GCA_032275145.1. Lineage (NCBI taxonomy): Eukaryota > Metazoa > Arthropoda > Insecta > Hymenoptera > Cynipidae > Synergus > Synergus laeviventris. Next base: position 11,787,676 of record JAUESI010000038.1, on the reverse strand, counting down.
ATTTGTTTGAAGGATCTTGAAGAAGATCATGCCTGTATACCAATCAAGAAGTCTGACCCCGTTGTATCATACAGGGAAACCGTTTCCGAGGAATCTGATCAAATGTGTTTATCGAAGTCTCCCAACAAACACAATCGTCTTTTCATGAAGGCTCAACCCATGCCTGATGGTCTCCCCGAAGACATCGACAATGTACGTTCTGTTTATTTTTATGGTTATTTTTATTGATAGTTAAAATTTTCTTCAAATGATGATTGTTCTTCACAGACCTGTTCTGAATATAATGAGGGACATTAAGAACGGCCAACTGACACTTTCTTAGATAACATTATTAACCATTTTTTTCATTGTGAGCATATATTAATTAGTAGTTTTTATTTATAGGGAGATGTCAATCCAAGAGATGACTTCAAGGTTCGTGCCCGCTACCTTAGTGATAAGTACGACTACGATCTAACAGAAGCTAGGAAAATCTGGTGTTTCGGTCCCGATGGTACTGGACCCAATATCCTCGTAGATTGCAGCAAGGGAGTGCAATATCTTAACGAAATTAAGGACTCCGTCGTCGCTGGTTTCCAATGGGCAGCGAAAGAAGGTGTGCTCTCTGAAGAAAACTTGAGAGGTGTACGATTCAACATCTATGACGTTACGTTACACGCTGACGCGATTCACAGAGGAGGTGGACAAATCATCCCCACGACGAGACGTTGTCTCTACGCGTGTCTCCTTACCGCGGCTCCAAGACTTATGGAGCCCGTTTATTTGTGTGAAATTCAGGTAAGATACATAATACTAAGATACTTTTTTTAAAATAAAGTGTATGCTTTGCGTTGGTATTAATTGTTTTTGTTATTTGTTTTGTAGTGCCCAGAAGTCGCCGTTGGTGGAATCTACGGTGTCTTGAATCGCAGAAGAGGTCATGTTTTCGAGGAACAACAGGTGGCTGGTACTCCAATGTTCGTCGTTAAAGCTTATCTTCCCGTAAACGAATCGTTCGGTTTCACTGCTGATTTGCGTTCGAATACTGGTGGTCAGGCCTTCCCACAGTGCGTGTTTGACCATTGGCAAATCCTTCCTGGAGATCCATTGGACCCTAGCACCCGACCATACCAAGTTGTTCAGGTTGGTTCTTGACCTTTTTTTCATTTTCTAATTATAATTTTTGATTACTTGTTTCAAGACCTCAACAAACCTAAATTGATGTTTCCACGATCATAACTGATGACTCTATTACCAAATATATTGTCATTTTTAAATGCGTGGGATATTAACTGTTTTTTAGTTTCGGTGTTCCAGTTCAATTTGGTCTGCCAGAATAGGGAAACAAACATTTAATTTCAAATAAATAAATTTTTCTCAATTTGAAAACATTTTTTAAATTATGTATTTATTTTTATTACAGGACACCCGTAAGAGGAAGGGATTGAAGGATGGTCTCCCAGACTTGGCATCGTATTTGGATAAATTGTAACTTTCATGCACTTTATTTAAATATAATTCAATTTATCGCTGCAACAGTAACATACAATTAATTTGTGAAGGAAAAGATGGAATAAAAACATTTTGTACCTTTTGTTTGCCATTTTATTTCCGTTGTATATTTTTAACGCAACTGCCTTCATCAAATCGACTTAAAATAATTGTTTTAGATAATCACGAAACCCCCAATTTTCTTCCTTCGACAATTGTTTATTCTATATTTTTTACTATATTTGTAATGTAAGTTCAGCCTTATGTTATTGTACTATTGATAATTTTCCATTTGACTGAAACAACATAGCAAAAATAATCGACAATGGAACGATTACCACAACAAGAAAATGTACTCATACTGAGAAATAAATAACAAAACTTTGAAAACAAAAGGTATAATATATGTTTTTATTCCATCTTTTCCTTAAAAAATTAATTAAACAAACTACTTTAAACAGTACGAAAATTAATTAGGAATTTGTACTTACAAATGGTTTATTGAAATTAATTTGCATACAAGATACCATGGTATTACATATTAAATTTTTTGGCATAAATATACAGTTCAGCGGATATTGTGATATATTTTCATTTGTAAAGTAAATATTCCCTACAAACATACAGTATATTTATTTTTCCAGATTTTTACTTAAATTAACTAGAATATTTACAGATAAATGGTTGTGTATAGTTAACAAAATTTGAACTTTGCGTGAACTCTTTTAAAAAATAATTACACTGGGTTTATTGTATTTTTATAAATGCCGGCGAGTGATTTCGCAGCTAAAAGAATTATGTCTTTTTTTGATACACTCGTTAATGCGTTGTGCCATTCGTTACGAGAAACCTGAAATTAAAATGATATATCGTTACTTATCAATGTTGAATGTTGTCCTAAATTTATTTTGTTATTAATAGAAAACACACCTGCAAATTATTTGCCATTAAATTACCGACTGTCATTGCCAATCCAGAGGATTTAAGAGGATAGTCTTCAGGTGTGGCTTGCTCTGCCAAGGTTACAATTTGACTCGGTACAGGTGTCATTTGCGTAAAGGTTTGCAAGCTCACGTTGTTTTTTTGATCATTCAATAGAATTATACCCAAGTCGTACCATTTATTTCCATCTACTTTCAGAAGGAAATTTTCTATTGCTATAACAGGTGCATCTGGTGGAATAGTGGGATTTTGACGTGCTAAACGTATTCTCTCTTCAGTACATAGTAAAGCTGCCTGAAAACCTACTGGTTGAGGTGCAAGCGTTGTCACGTTCACAGGTACTCCTCTTAAAAAATACAATCAATTTTTAGTTGTACAGAAAATTTCAGGTTTGTTATCTTATCATAAAATGAACAAATAAGAGTGTTCTCTTACATTACTGTCGCTTTTCCGAAAACATTTTGAAAAGCTTCACGAATGGAACTGATTTTTACTTCCTTGTCCGACGCGACGAAAATTTCCACATCGCCCCCAGAATCTGAAACGTGGAATTGTATCCAGACATTCATATACTTTTTTCGCATTGACTATCACCTTAGCATTTAATTAATTAAATTCCTGTTCATAGACATTGAACAAAAGCGTGCGAGTTATTTTACGAACTAGTTCTTTTGCAACAAAAATTTATTGCAGGTGAGGATATTTTTATTAATTTGTGGAGTAAAGTACTTACAAATGAATTCTCGCATTTGAGGATCCAAAGTCGTAATCATAGAATTTACGCTGTTCTTTGCCTTTTCAGCAACTTTGCTTAAAACATTGCTATTTGCTACAGTTTCTTTCACCCAAGAGAACAAACCGGAACCGAGAACTCCAGAATCAGAGGTTTCATTTTCAGATAATGAAATATTTACTATAGGTTGTTCAGCAGAAGTTGAAGGAGGATACAAAATATCCTGTTGCGAGTTTTTATTACTTTCACTGATAGTATTTGGTTTTTTTTCAGATGAGTTATCAGCACTTTTGGTAATCGGAGTAGAATTTTCCTGTGGCGATATATTTGAAGAAAGAGGTTGTGTTGAAGGGCTTGTAACAAAACTTGGAAGAGCAGATGGTGGTGCGATATTCGAGAGAAGGCTCCCAGTTGATGTAGAAACTCCTAGAGGAGTTAAGAGAGAAGCAGAAGACGATAAACTGCTTAAAGAATCTAGAAAGCAAAGTCTTTTAACTACGAATTTAATGATAATAAATATAGAATAAAAAAAGGAAAAGCTTCAGTGAGAATATGGAAAATGCGTATTAACAAAATATCGTATAGAACTTAATTTTTGCAAGTAGGTTAGAAAGCCATTCTGTTATCAGATAAATAAGATGAATCTCTGTGCGATAAGAGTAAAATTTGACAGTTAATGCGTGTTTGTGTTGTTTTACAGTTTTGGAGCTGACCTGTTTTTATAGTTTCTCCAGAAATGGAAATCTCGTCAACTCTTTTCTCCACGAATTCAAAGGTGCCTTCTCCATTGGATTCGTCGGTCATTTTTAATTTTCGCTTTTGACCCTTGGAGAGGATCAATCTACCAGAATATTTATTAGATTTTTGGAGTTCTGCGAAAAAAACAACAGGAAGTTTTTTCTTGATCACAACATCACAAAATGTCACTGCATCATGTGATAGCAGTGTTGCCACATCTCTGCCAATGCAATCCCCATGCGGTACTGCGCATGACGTTAAACACTGGCTGTTTACCTTATAGAATTATCCATTATTGATTTAATTATTTTTAATTTTACTCAGAATTAACCAATTTTGGTCTAATGGATCATTCTAAAGTTAAAAAGCCATTATTTATAACAGAAAAAAAAATAGTTTTTAGAGTTTTAAACAGCGTGCGAAAAGCAGAGCCAAGCAGGCATCATGGCCGCCATTTTGGAGAGAATCTAATAGTTGAAAATTCGACACAAACAGGTCGCCACTTGTTAGTAAGGTGGCGCCATTTTCTTGTTTTGTTTGCAGTGGTTAGTTTATTTTTGTCAGTGCAGTGTTTATCAGTGCTTGATGTTAATAAATGCAGTTAAAGGATGGGTGTAACAGTGTAAGTACTTTAATATTAATATTCAAGCATTCTTTTGTTGTTTGTGCAGAAAATTTATAACATATATGTTGTATTGTGCGAGATTTTTGTACTTTTCTCGATTTAAGGTTATAGCGGCAATTCGGTGTTAACACATGTGAAATTCAACATGGAAAGATTGTTTTTATTGTGATATTACTTTATTTTTCCATTGTTGCAGATAGTAAATTCATTTTTATGATACATAGAATTAACCTGCTTCCATTGTTTTCTTATTTATATGATTTTGCAACAGGTTGCAGCAGTTCCCAATGACGGAGAACAGAACTGGTCCACAAACGATAGATTTTCTGACGAAACGGATTGTTGCTTTGGGTGCTGTTCAAAATGGACAATTTCTGGTTGACTGCGAAACATTCATGTCTGTGCCGCAATTAGGTGAGTTTTTTTTTCATGTTCAGACTTCAATAAGCTATACACTCCCGGTCATAACTGTGCTTAAAATGAGCTCGCAGGATGAAGTTACTCTCTCAATTTTTTAAGAAAAGTCACTTTTCAATGTTTTATAAAAATAGCAATATCTTTCGAAATAATAAACAGTTTATGAATTTCTTAGCCTCATTTAAAAGGTAAATTTGTATAGGATCTGACAAACCTATTGGTATAATTGTACAATTAATACCCTGAATTGTACAAGGACTGAAATTTGTCGCGAAAAAGTTTGACTTTGGAAATCAGACAATTTCAAGCGGAAAGCATTTATAATTAAATATATTTAAATTCTGAAATTTCTACCGGTTGACAAATTTTTGGACAAATTTAATTGTCCTATAACAGAGGGAGGAAAAATCTAAAATTACTTTTTAAGCCCTCACCGTCTAAATTTGTTTAATTTTAAAGAGATAGGCATTTTAGTTAAAAGTCGGTAGATACTAATTAGAGGTAGGGGAAATAATGACATAGGTTATCTTGATTATGTCTCCTATTTGGCAATAAGTTTCTATAATATAGTTCTATACAAAACACGCAACATTTTGGTTCCGCCAAAGATCTTATTACAGCAATCTCATATACGTCATGTTGTTTCTTATATACTTTCTACAGAGGTACAAAGGTGGGATTTACTTTTTTTTACAATATGGAGATTTAAGTACACACACGTGACGCAAATAAAGCTCTATTGCTCCATCGAAGACACATACTTCCTCCACGCGAATATTTCACACTGGCAGGACTATTATTTTGTGCTACATACTTTTGTTCCTTCATGCGCATGATGCTACGTTTCAAATACTTATAAAGTACTCCTCATTCAATAATTTAGCGTTACATGCGAATTCGAGCTTTAGGATAATCAGACGTGTAAATCTTCATTAGAAACAAGAAAGTTTTCTAGACTCTACTTCAAACTAAAGGTTTAGTTTCCAAATAGATTTTTCCTTTTAGAAAATAATTTATCTCTCATCTTAAGATATATATTCAATTGAACTGAATTCAAATTGATATAACGAATTTCTAGACGTCTTTCCATCCTAATGTACAATATACATAGGCCATAGGGTTGCTCGAAGTTAATGAAAAACATTTCGTGCAACTTTGAGCAACAAAGTCTTCTGAAGCTACATCTTTCTTAATCTACTTTTACAAAGGTCGTAACAAAAGATCTAGAAACATTTGCAAAGTAAAAAGTGAATATTTCTTCTTCAATCTATTGAGTTAAAGATCGGAGATTTCATTTCATTTATCAATTAGAAAATTTCCGATTTTAGATTATATTAGTTTTGTTGAGTAAAATGAAGGGATAGAAAATTTTAGAGGTAAAACTTAATCCAACATTCTTAACGGCAAACTATGATAAATAGATACGCTTTGACTCGTGAGTTCGATCGATTGCTCATGTTTGAAATTCCTTTTTTTCGTTGAGGTATAACAACGATTTAATCTACGAAGGTACAAACAAGCTAGACCTAAGCGTCATTACAAAAATATTAAATCTATTAAGCGAAGCTATGGGTGTGATATTTCCAAAAGAACAATCACCTCATTGATCTTATTTTCTCAATCGAAAAATCTATATATCGATAACTTCACTTCCAACTTTCCTTCGATAAATCCATTTCTCAATTCAAACTTCATCAGGAAAATAATTTTCAAACGGAGATGAAGACATCGATTTTCAGATATTTCTACGTACTCTGCGATTGGTAATACAATTTAATAAAATGCATTTTATTTTTTCATTCTTGTGAGAGATGACCAGCATTAGATCTGAATCAAGTATTTTTTTATTGTCATAAAACTGTATTAGTATTTTTATTATCATTATTATCGTACGCTTATCACCAAAGACTCCGGTTCAGTATTTAATTATTTACAGAATAAGGAATTTTCGGAAGAGTATAATATTTCGTAAAATCATCTCGACGTTGTTCTACAGTCTTGTTGTTTCTATAGTCAATTTAAGCTCTGATGAATAAAATCAAGCAAATGCTTTCATATTGTCATCAGCTTTAATTCATTATGTTCTTTAATTCAAGTTTTGATTTTAATCAAAAATAACCTTAACTACTTTCTTGTATCTTCAAAAAATTCAGCATGTACTTTATTTTAATCATAACCCATTTTTCTTTCTCAATTGAGAAATAACATTTCGAATTTTATATCATTTGCAGTTGAAGGAAATTACTTTAAAAGTTTACGGTTAAAAATTATTACTAAGAACTAATTATTTTTTATTTCCTTTTTTTTTTCTGAAAAAGGATCCGGTCTTCGGCGAATTTTTTCACATAACAGCGGTCGTACTATGCAAGCGACTTTCATTAATTATTGTAGAGTTTTTAAGTAAATTTTAGACAATAACTCCGCTACTATTCGAACAACATTTATCTATCGAAAAACCAAAATCCTGACTGAAAAAATATCGAAAAAATAATTCTCGAAATTTTAAATTCCCGACTAAAAATAATCTTACCGAAAATTTGTATTAACGAAAGTAAAAAATTTCTGTATATTTAAATTTCATTAATAAACATTTTCAATAATATTATTTTTATTTGGGAATTTGAATTTTCGGTAATTATTCTTTTGGTCTTTCTCATAGTGGAGATTTTGTTTTTGCGACAGAAATAATGTCCCCTGCTATTTAATATTTACATTATTATGCACTCAGGAAATATTTTACTAATGTGACAAAACTTCGCAACCAATTATTTTTCTTCCAATTTCGATTGAATTTTTAACTTTTCTTCTATGTTCTCTAAACAAAATTTTGCCAAATTTGCAAAATATTTTTATCCGGTAGAGGTATTATATGCGAAGTCACTTGAAGACATTATATCTACTCTATAAACCGTCAATTCACAGAAGTGCACAGTGCAGATTGTTTTCATTATAGAAACATACCTAAAGAGATTTTGAAGCGTCGGAAATTTCGATTGCGGATTTATTCACATGAAAAGGGGAATACAACTCGGGCGCGATATTTCGAATAAATATAGGTTTTAGATTAATTTTTAGATTAAATTTTAGTTTATTCTTCTAAAAAAAGTCGACTAGATTAATTTAAAGTTTAATATTATGATCTCTATCGATGTCGCGTCCAAGCATTTGAGCAATACAATTGATAAATCATGTAAACTGTGTGTAGTTTTTTTTAGTAGATAAATTTCAAATCTCAAGTTATTGATTATTTAAAAAATGCATTTTAATCATGATATTAAAAAATGTATCTACTCTTTTGAGTGAAAAGTTAGTCCAGACTTCACAATGTTTCCTCTGTTTTTCTTCTTTTTTTTAAGAGTTTTTTTCTCTCCCATTTTTGTCGAAAATTTAAATATTTAGTTAAAAATTCACTTTTTTGGTTGAAAATTTATTTCTGTGAAAAAATCACTCTATTTTCTCTGTTTTAAGAACATTCTATGCTGTGAAGTCTGGATTTCACTTGACATTATTTACAGATCGTGAGGCAAGTCAGAATAATAAATCTAGAATTTTGTTTGTATTTACAAAATTAGGTTTATTTTTCTTCAAATGTTACGTATGAAAGGGATATGACTCAAGGCTGCGGATAAATATCCACAGATATGTAAATAGATCGATTTATAAATCCTAGATTCCACCTGGAATGGAAAAAGTTTCTTTTTATAAATTATAGTCTTTATATTTTAATTTTGTACTCAAAGAACTCCTAAAGAAAATTCAATTTTACAATTTAAATGTTTCGAACTCGAATAAATAATTTTTTTTTAACGAGAACAATAAAATAATGCTTAATTTATACAGGAAAAAAGAGATCGTTATTCATAGTCGCTTTGCTATACGCAATGGTGTTTGTTCTTCCTACAACCTATATAAAAATATAAAATATAAATACAATTTCAAACGTATTTTTTTAGTGATTTGCTTGAGTATTCATTTCCTTAATTGCACGAGATTTTTACCTTGTCTTTTAACTTCCTAATGTACTACGCGATTATTATTTAAACGTTGTATCATTTTTCATTGAAAATTACTTGATTTTCTTTACTGAGGAATCTTCATATTTTACGATTCATTATGGTATTTTCAATAGATCAAACTAAATAGTTTCTTTTTGTATTTTTCGAAAACGATAGAGTTTTAGGACATCTTTTTGCTGAAAAATTAAAATTCCGAATGTGAAAGAATACCGAAAAAATAATTTCCGAAAAATGCGAATTTCCGAAATTAACATATTTAAACAGACCGCGAAAATATATTTATTATCTAAAGTATAAAACTAATGAAATTCCAGATTTCGGTAACTTCTCCTTTTGTTAATAAATATTTTTAGTTTATTTATGGTAAATTTCGTTAATAATCATTTACAGTAATATTATTTTTAATCGGGAATTTTCATTTTTCCGGCATCATTTTTTCGGTACTTCTGCATATGTATCCGGGATTTTGTTTTTTCGACAGAAGGTGTTGCCCCGGAGTTTATAGGTTTATCTTTAAAAATTCTCGAGTAAATTTGTTATTGTACAGTCGATTCTAACTAAAAGTTCCAATTTTCAATAGCACTTACCTAAGATTATGATAACAGGACTCGTTTTCTTATTCATAATGAGAAAGAACAAATCTCTTAATCGAAAGATTGGCAATGTTGAGTATTGTCGAGAATTACTTTATACAACCGATAGTATCGTCTATGGATAAAATTTATTGTCTTATAATTGTAGGTTGTGAAATGAATCTGGAAAATACTTGAAATTTTATGCAAACCCGAGCATATCGATATTAATTAACCTCAATAAATCACTAAACAGCTTTCATTTTTTAATTTACAGTAATCAATATACATTAAATACCTATATTATATGCACGTATCCTCTATATAAATATCTACATTCGATATTGTCATCATTTTTATAAGTCTCTCCTTCCTTCACGGATGGACTTATTTATTCTTCGATTTCTGGATTGATATTCATTCTTTTTGATTATTTCATTTTAAATTAATCTCTGGTGAAAGTAATTTCTTTAATTTACGAAATTGTTTTTTTAAGTTTTGAGATTTTACTTAACGGAATTTCAAATTGGAATGAGATTCAGAAATCGCAGAGACGATATGTAGAAGGTCCCTTTTTTGACCCACGTAGCTATTAAGTCTAGTGGGAATTTTTTAAGACGATGAAAGCACAGCGTTATTGCATTTTCCAATTAAGATTTTATCGACTTATCTAGATTTTTTCTAGATAATTTATGCTAACACCTTTCTGTCTAACGTTTACTTATTTGTAGATAAATACGCAAATTTAATTAATTATGTGGGTAATATTGTCGTGTTTCGAGGAAGGCACGATGTATGGAAGTTATGCCTTTATCTATGGCGAAAATCTTTTTAGGAGACGCGCGATTCGACTAGTCAACATATTTACAAAAAAAAATAAACTATACTTATTGTTTGAATAAGCAGAATGAGATATTATCGTCAAGAGATATGTAGTCTGCTTTAAAATCCTTTGTTTTCAACTTTAAGGAAAAATTGTATCAATTTCTAATCTTCCGCCTGATTTTTTAGAACTCTATTTAAGACAATCACGTTTTGAAACAAAAAGTGTAATTCTATTACTTTCTTTTCTATGTGTCTTTTCCACGATATTCCATTTTTTAATTCCATACAATTTTTGGTTGAAAATTTAATTTTTTTAAAGGATTAATAATAAGAATTTATTCTCCTATTTTCGCAAACAAAAATTACCCAATTCCCGCTGTTTTGAGAGCAGTTTGTACTGTGAAGCCGAAAATTTTTGTAGTCAGGGTGGTCAAAAATTTGTCATGGAAATCAGGAATAAGCATTTCTAATAAATTTCTGTCAGGGGAATTTGTCTGAAAGTTATATATATGTCTTTAAAATTGTGGCCACGCTGAAAGTGAAATACTTCCTATTTAATTTTTTTGTCCAACAGATTAGAGTATGAAGATAAAATAATAATAATAATAATTCAAAATCAAACATCTTCTCGAAAACAGAACCTTAGAAAATTATTTCGTCATCTATAAATACACTTAAATAAGTAAGTACCTCAGATCTGAAGGTACCATTGAAGGTACCTTTCGCATCTTTCGCAAATTTTAAGTTTTCTTGGGCGGCATTTCTTCACTGGTTTTGTTTAGTTTCAATGCATTCCCGAAATTTGAGATGCTGCATTCATCACAAGTAACAAGTCTTGTAGTAAATCTCGGCAACTGTGTTTCCGTACATCCTGCACTCTTTCTCGTAGTGAACTCTTCCAGGTACGAGTCTGTCTTTCGGCAATTGTCTGTGTCTAGGTAGACTTCTGTGAAGTTTACTTAAATAATCTTCTTCTTCTTCGCTGTAGTAGTGATTTACAATGTCACCCTGGTTGACCATGTGTCTTCGAAAATACTCTTCTAGAGTGCACTCTTCCTGGAAGGAAGATGAAGGTTGAGGATCTCGGTCCAGAATTGCTTCCAACTCCAAAGCCGTCAGATCTTGAAGACTTTTTGGGTACCTACTGATTCTCCGAATATCTTGCGGACGGATCTGATCTGCAAAGTTGAAAGTTCTGTTCCGTTTAGGCAAAGTTGCATAATAGAGTCTTTGATTTTGACCACTGCCCCGTAAAACTGGAACAGTATTCGTCATCTTCTGGCGAATCTCTCTCTCGAGTCTCTGTCGTCGACGACGACGTCTCTCGACTTGATTCAATTCTTGGAGGAACGAGTTTGCTGAGCAATTTATGTTCTGTCCTTGGTACTCGACGAGAAAATTTCTTTCTAAGGACTGAGCTTGTTGGGGATAGTAGGATATTTGATGCGAGAATCCGTTGCTTCTTCCCAGATTTTGATTGTAGACTTGTATTTCCTGTCGACGATTTGGCAGCAGACCGCGCGACTGCATAAAGTGTCCGACATTTTTCGAGAGTTTGCCTGTCTTCTCGACAAAGATATCACAGTAATCGGAGAATTTTCGATGATTTCTCCGGGGGAAGATGGCGGAGCAGTCGAAGGTTGTCCGCTGATCGATGGTGATGGGATTTCTTGTGCTGTAGAGGACATGCGGATCGTGCTGGGTTGGATAAGCTCCGCTCGGCAGTGGCTTATTAGCCTTTTCTAGATTAGATAACCCTCCTGTGAGGGAGGCCTTATACTACCGAGCTTGAGCGTAATCAGGATTCATCTCGTCCAGCTGTTTTCCCTTCGTTTCTGGAACGCAACACACCACGAAACATAAACCACATACTGCCATCGCCGCGTAGAACCAAAACGCACCGTGCAATCCTAGAACCTGCAAAATAAATCATGAGTTTATTTAAGCTTGGAAGCTTCCGACATTGAAAGTACGCTGAAGTTCCAATTGCCGTCACTTTTTGGGAGAGTACTCACCTGCTGAAAGTCCATGAAGAGCTTGATGCCGAGGAAGGCGCAAAAGTAGCTAAAGCTTGTGCTGATGCTTGAGCCGAGTCCTCGATACTCCAGAGGGAAGAGTTCACCAATTAATAGCCACGAAATTGGCGATATGCCTAGAGCCAGAGCCGTTGTGAACACGATCACGCAAAACAACGGTATCCAATCGTGTTGTCCAACCATGTTTGGATCCGGATAAGCGAGATTTTGGGTCTGTTGCATGGAGTAGTAGTAAGCATAGCTACCAAATCCCGCCAGGGCCAAGGACATGAAGACAGTACTTGCTATTAACAGCGGCAACCTTCCAACGATGTCAATCAGAAATCCTATGATGATAAATTTGATTAAAGTATGTTGACTGTAGTGAACAAAGGAGGAAGATCAATAAGGCCATTTTTGGGCCAACTACAAACGCAGATTTGAAGGACTTGCAATTAATATTTAACACTGTGGTATTAGTATGCCGGCAATAAGTGAACACAGAGAGGAACACGAGAGCCAGACAAATTAGAGCAATGTGTGAAAAAAGATCCGCTAATGTGTTTACTCGAAAAATAAAGCGAGCTCTCTGTTCTTAAAAATGCTGAAATTAACTGCTCTGTTTGTTTTGAAGGGTAAGTCTGTTTAGAGGAGCAAAAACATGAAGATTTACAAAAACAGGATTATAAATAGCTTTAATCTTGAAAAAGTACCTGACAACATGGATGCTAGAAGTTGGACAAATCCAATGGCGATAGTCGCTCCGTGAGGATTCATGCCAACGAGTGTTTGACGGAAAATAATAACGGCATAGTAGCTGAAGGCATTAGCCCCAGAGAATCTTTGGAAAAACATGAGTCCACAAGTAATGCCAATGGGTTTGTAGAGTCTGGGTGTGAGGACGCTGTTTCTGAAAGAGAGTTCGTATTGCTTGGCTCTTGAAGCTAAGATGTTCGTTTTGATGACCTAGAGTGAAATTGATTCAAGATGTTAGAATTGATCGTGAAATTTTGTGAATCCAAGAGTCTCGAAGAAATGAAATTCAAATGTTTCTACCTGTAATTCCTGACCGATATCCACGTGTGGTCCACGAAGCCATTGCAAGCTGCTCGCAGCTTCTTCATCTTTACCGTTCAAGACAAGATAGGAGGGCGTTTCTGGTATGTAGAGCGTACCTAGAAAGAGCATTGAGGGTGCAATAGCCACCAGCATTGCACTCTGCCTCCAATTTAAGTACGAGCCCGCGATGTACGATAGCAGCACTCCCACGTGACCAAGAACTTTCAATATAGCGGATAAACAACCTCTAATCCCTGGGAGAGAAATCTCCGATATATAGACCTAAAGAGAATTGAGTAAGTTCAGTACGTTATAGGAAGAACATTTGAAGAATTTTTTAGTAGTTAGAGCAGTTTTTTTTACCTGAGCAACCATCGTGATAATTGAGCAACATAGTCCTCCGACAAAGCTGGCAGTGTAAATTAACTCGACACAAGGGGCGATTCCTGTAAGAATCCAGCAGGCTACGAGAGGTAAAGATGTCACTCGAAGAGCTAGTCTTCGTCCTCTTCTCATTAACCAGTCTCCGATCATAGCCCCAAACCAAGCTCCTAACATCGATAGTGATGCGACCCATGAGGCTTCTTGTGGAGTGACTCGGAATTCTGACCTAGAGAATAAAAAGATTTTGTTATCGGGTATCTGATGAATATTGATAGCGGGCTTTGCATTCCGCTTTTATTTTTTAGATCAGCATGCTTTAGACCTTTTGTTACGTTTTTCTATTTTCTGACGGGAGGCTTTTATTTCGGGTTGATTGGTTTGAACCACATATTTTTTAATGAGCGAGCGTATGTTGCTTTTAGAGGAACTGTGTTATTTTTAACTTATATAGATATCTCTCTACATAATCATCGTGTAATTAAAGATTTAAAAAATTATAAATGCTTACCAGGTATCATTGCTTGTTGACTGATAAAGGTGAGACTGTTGATTGTCAAGAATTGAATCTAAAGCCGGTGACGTATATCCTTTTGATAAACCTGATGACAGAGTTCCCATTGACAGAGCCAAGGAAGCCAAGACCTATTGAAAATAAAGACATAGTATATATAAAATTGTGCAAAAAACCCGAAACTTCGAATGCAATCGATTTAGTTTGAATGATCGTCAATGATAAGAAAATGATATAATTGTCTCCAACTGATGTGTATAATATATATGAGAAAGTTTCTATTTTAGTGAAAATGTTTGTTTCCGCATAAACAACGATTGCGCCGTTGATCTTTAGAGTGAGTAGCGTCCTAGTCAACGCTTCATCTGAAAATAGCATTGCTTAAAGAGAATGTGCACTTTGTGTAGCATGGAAGTGCTCCCGAACAAGAAGAGCGAAAACCAGACCAGCCGTCGCGTGGTCATTATTTCAATTATATTCTCGGGGGATTTACTACACAAGAGAAGCTCACTGTTCGTCCTACTATCGTCCTACCGCATTAACATTGAATCGTTGCGCTTCGGTTAATTTTTGCGCATGGCTAATCCTTACACACTTTGCGCCTGTTAGTTCTCAAATTTGGACCTTGCTTTTACCTACTGCCATTTCCATTGCACTTCAAATTGCAATATTTAGTCTCTCTATTCAAACTACCTAAATTTCAACAAAACGTGAAATGCAGGCAATTTTGCCATAGTTTTCATTGATCTGTGACACGGTGCATTATTTTGATGCATTTCATCCTTCAAAGGATGCAACAACGCTATGTTGATGGTCTGGCCTTTTTCGAGGTGATCGATGAATACTATACCATGCGCATCCCAGAATACTGATTCTATAATCTTGCCAGACGACTGTTGCGTCTTTCCACGCTTTGGATTCGGTTCATCGCGTGCAGTCCACTCGGCTGACTGTCGATTGGACTCTGAAGTGTAGTGATGGAACCATGTTTCATCCATTGTCACATATCGTCTAAAAAATTCGTCTTTATTACGAATGAATATAGCCAAACATTTTGTAGATTTTTTTGATGTTTTCGTAGGTAACAGCCTCTTTCGGTCGTCCACTGCGTGCATCGTCTTTGATGTTCATTTCGCCTAGTTTAAAGTTAGCAAACCATTTCTCAATGGTTGATTTCCCTTTTTTTCATGACTGAAAATCATATGGATTTAATTTTAGTAACGCTATCAATGCTTACGAACTTTTCAATCGATCTGTTATGGTTTGAAGTCTGAGTTTATTTTCCACTTTATTTAATGGGCAAAACTCATCAGGGTGTCGCATATTTTTCATTTTCTCGCTAACTTTCGGAATTTGCGGTCTTGGGCCGGGTAAAAAGTGAATTAACTCCAGCAGTAGCGAGAGGATGCAGATTTGTTCGGTAGGTCGGTTCAGTGATGTTGCTATAGTAAGACTTTGTATTGCTCTCGTGTTCCAGGACAAATTGCGGGCTGCAAATTGAAAGCTATACCGCTGTTTGCCCGGAATACTAAACATTTCGCAAGATCGCCCATCCTTGGCGAATCTGCTTTTGCACATATTTCTAACAAGCGCCATACATTTCTATACAGTATACACAGTACACACCATGTAGATTCACCATCCGTGTGACAATCTGACAATGAAACATGAATCATTCCATGTGGTACAATTGTTATAATCAACACGCGACGCCCTACGTGCAAAAACAGCTTTTTGTACTGAGAGTTTCAACCTCCGTCACGTAACCATAAATTTTATAGAGGAACAAAAGAAGAGGAGATTTAGTTTCTTGTATCGTCTGCCTTTGTAGTATAATGTCAAGCACGTAAGAGCTTCGTAGATAATTCGCGAGAGTCAAGGATCTTTCTTAATGCACTGGCCTTCGAAATAATGAACATTTTAAACATTTTTTAGGCTTATTTTAAAGCCCAAAAAATAGCCTATAGCTTTTAACTTATATGCTCAAAACATCAACATATGAGTCGAAAAATAAGTAAGGATATTAATTTCATCTTGAGATCCTTGGAAAATAAGTAATCGCATATCAAAATGTGATATATTCAGAGCGTATGGACACGGTAAAATCGTGTATACATGAATCTGCGTTTCTGGTTTACAAGTTAGTGTGATCGTATGTAAATAGTTTTGTAAGAGTAGGAGGGTCCAAGAGTATTGCAGACTGATCTCAGTATCACAAAGAATGATATTAACATAGATTTTTTTATATTGCTTTTTGTAATTATTATAATATTGTCCGGGATACGTTCGTGTTCGATTTGAAAAGCGAGCACAGAGTCAAAATAGATAGACATCTAATTATTCGTTGTCACTAGGAAACTGGTATGGTATTATTGACTTCAACACTTATCAGTGCAGTGTGACATGCGAGTCATCTAGTTCAAAATATATATGTCAGCGTCGTGTAAATTCAAAAATATATTGATTGGGTGCAATTAGTGCAATGAAAAACTGCAATTATCGCATTTGAAGGCATTTTAAATGAAACAAGTTGCAATTACGAAGTACATTTCAATTGCAGTGGGTCATTGACTCGAGAGGACACTATAGGAAGCATCTATTATGCACTTGCTGATTATATGTTTCTCTACGTTCGTCTGGAGAAGGAATTTTAAGCATTAGTTGCAAGACTCAGGTCGTGTTGCCAATCCCATCTATTTACATACGATTTTAATTACGTTGAGGTTTTTTCAATATACTTTTAAACATTTGAGCTCAACTAAATAATCATAAATTAAAACTAAATTATTCTTTTTATCAATTAGACTATATGCACTCTTAGACTCGACAAGTAACGTCATTATGCTGTTATTAAGAATCGATGACAAACTGCTGAAATACATTTATATCGTTTTATTAATTACGCTATGGTTGAATAATTATTCCGGCTTCGAGTACGAGAAAGTTAATTATATAGTTGTAGCAGTGATCAGAAATGATATAGGCGTAGTTTGTCTTTAATTAGCACGTTAAAAGGGTCCCCAGCTTAACGACGTGAATCATAACTTTAATCGATTGGAATCTGCCAATGCACTCGCTACGCATTAATAAACGCGCCGCAAGAGCGAAATCGCGAATCAAGAATGATTAATTAAGGAAATGTCGCGGAATTAATCCAAGACTATAAAGTATCGTCGCAATGATAATGTTTGAATTGTGCGATTCGACCGAAATAGGATTGAGGTAACTGGAACAAATGATTAAAAAGCTTCGCATGGAAAAACAATTATGACTTGCGTTATCAGAAATATTAATGGTAATACTCGTTAGGCTTGCAATAAGATAAAGCTTGTTTTCAAATCTTGTTCAATTTGAAGCTTCAAGGGTTTCAGTTTTATAATATGTAGATGAAGATTTTGGCTTTTTAAAATTAAAATGTTCGTCTTTGAGAAAAAGTAGTGGAAGAACGTGAAGAAATGTTATAGATATTATCCACTAGCGAATACGCTGTTGAAGCTTTCTTTCAGATGCAGCGTTAAAAGCTCGTTTCCGGAGAGTCGAGCCAATGGCATCATGGTAGTTGACGAGGATGGGTTGAAGTTAACCGAGAGCCATTAGCTTAAAACTATTAGCTTGGCAAAAAGTCATAAAAATCCAGAACTAGATTATGGAAATGGGAAGGACTAGAGTGGAGGCGATATATATATATATATAGGTTACTCGAACTTGCTATTCTATAGACAGTACAAAATATGGAACTGGTAACCCCGAACAGATTATTTGCATTTTTTTAATATGAAGGGGTAAAACTGCTAACATATTCAAGATTATAATCTACATAATTTGTCTGGGATACTGAATAGGATCTTTTTCACAATGTGAAGTGCATTGCGAAACTTCTAGACATTTCTATTGAATTCGAAATATATAGGGCTGTACATTATTCCGTGTTTACTCACTTGTGACATGGCCTGTGGTCTAGTAGCAGTCGACGCCATGTATACCACCGACGCCTTGGGCACTCTAAAACTGTCCTCACCCTCGTCTGGTACTGATGTTACCTGAAACAGAAATCCAGAGAAATATCTGTGAAATAACTCATTTTGCTACCTGCCATTGCAAAAGTGCAAGAAATCTTTCATGAGTCAAAGAATTCTCCTGTTTAGATAAAAATCTAGCCTCGATTTCGGAACAATGTTCTTCTTTTCTCAGCTCAACATTCTTCCATGGAGACAAAACGCAATTTGCGCTCGGTCCTATTTTTTTAATGACAGAAATTATATTTATTTATTTATGAATCTTTTAGCGTAATCTTTTTAAGAATGACAGAATCTGTGATTCTCATTATCAGTAGAATACGATCACATTTCTGTCATTTTGGTATTCATGCAATGTACAATTGTACATAGAGTGCAATATTCTTCCTTTCATCTCTACGTGCTCTTTTATTCATATTTAAAAGCTTTATCCTGATATGTCCTCTTCATCTTCTTATTCTGAATGCATCTATAAGGAACATGTGGTTCCATTCACATTCTTTTAATACGCCAAATAATCAATGAAGGAAATATCATAATATTTCGACATAAATCTGATGGGATCTTTTACGATTGAAGATTATTTTTCCCCGGGAATGATTAATTCAAATCTGGATTTAATAGTACAAACCTATTCTTCCGTCAGAAACTCCCATTACTGTTCTCACAAAGCATCCTTTCCTGTTGCAGTCGCCTGGCAACGCAACGGTAATAAACGTTCGCACTAATAGCGACATTCGCATTTCTCTTCTAGAGCTATTCAAATTTCAAATGATTATCTATTACTCTGTAATGCATTAACTTCTATAGAGTCAATTATTTCGCCATACTAGACGAATAGATTATTCTTTTATGAATCCAAGCATACCAAATATGTAATATTTGACAATAAACTTTCTGAGAAAAAACGAAAGAATGAAATGCAATTTCTGCTTGAAGACATATCGCTGTTCTCGTTTTTTGCATATTTAATTAAATGAAATCGTTCGATCAATTATAGGTTCTAGCCTTCGATGTTTTTAAATTTTTGAAACATGCATTACAAGTCAAAAAATTTATCTTTAAAAATAGAATAAGTTTGAGCACTCATATTTTTAACATAAAAAATATTTTTGCAAATTTGAAAATTTAGAAGACAGGGAAATGAGTGTAGCTGTAGGAATATTTTTGAGATTTCGGGGGATTTTAAAGTTCCATATTGAATTATAAAAGGTTTTGAAGAATTTTAAAGAATCTTAAGAGGTTTCCAAAAAATTTTAAAGATTTTTACGTGTTATAAGGAATTTCAATAAACTTCCAATAATTTTAAGAGATTTTGACGTATTTTTAGGGTCTTTGAAGTTCCTCATGGAATTTTAGAAAATTTTAAGAGGTTTCTAGGAAGTTTGTGAGATTTTCAGGAATTTTACATATATGCTCATAATCTTTTTCTCATACATGTTTCGAAGCGTTAATTAATTGTTCTTTTCTTTTTGTTACAGGTAAGATTCTTCAAGTTCTAGCAGAAAATATTATGTGAGTAACTTTGAATTAGAGCTTCGATTACGCATTTTTAAAAGGCACACTCTAAATTTGAAGAAAACCTGTACAAACAGGAAAATGGCCAGGAATTCGAAATCGTCTGTCCGAATGGCGAATTCAATTCCCTAAAAAATTTTAATGCGAAATTATTTTCCTTTTCGGGTTTTGTTAGGAAGAATGTAGATTCTGATTTGTAAACCAGGAGTATAATAATATGATTCTTGTTCGAGATTTAATAGGAGGATGCTCAGCTCAGCCTCTGCCTATATAGAGTAGGCGGATTTTGAATTCATTTAGCGAGTAACGGTCCCAAGGGAAACGGAACTTAATTACAGATTTTCGCGATAGTCCCTGAGGATGAGTGCATCCTCGGCGGACAATTTGCTTTAGAATTCTGAGAGTTTAGGTTCATAAATTATTATTGATTTTGTGAGAGCTGGAGAGAAAATTGAAATAGGAAAAATAAATTGAGGTCAAGAATTTATAAAATAATATGAAAAGAATCGATGAAAGGAATTCAGTGTATAAAAATCTAAATATTAACTTTTCTTAGAAGTTCAGTTGGAGAGTGAGTGATTTGTGAGATCGGTGAAAGGGAATTAATAGTTAAAGGTGGGACAAAGAATGAAAGATCTTCCCCATTGGTATGCAGCTTCTTCTATTCTATAATCATTCACGTCCAATTATCTTTTAGAATAATTGTACTAACGTTCACTTGGCATACATGCAATATGCATTCCGTTGAACTTGTTTCCTCAATCTGATTTGTATTATATAATCCCTCGAACTCGCAAAGCAGTTTTCCAAACCTGTTTGAAAGAACAGGACAATAAAAGATCTTAAAATATTTTTTTAAATTAATCTCTCGAAAATGGCGGAGATTCTTTTAAACAAGAATCCTCCCAAAAAGTGTAGAATCGTTAAATTTTATCTTAAGGTTGCTCGATTCGTTAACGATCCTTTCTTCATAATAAAACCAAGAAAATTCCCAGAAAGACCTAATTATGGTTAAAATACATAAGAGACAGTTTTATGCTAATGGAATGCGCAATAATGAAAGTTTTTATTTGCAATGTTTTAAGTAATCGAAATATTGTATCAAAAAGGACAAGATACTTGACATTAAGATAAGTATAATAAATAAAACCAGGTCAGACTTTTTCATTTCTTGAATATGATTTTTTTTCTCTTTTTTATTTGCGACGAACACAAAACGAATGAATTTCATTATCAGGGTAGCCTATCTGGAAAAACTGCAGAGCGAAAGAAATCTCAGGAAAAAAAACTCGATAGACCTCAGATGCTTTCTAAGCTCAGTCTAAATTGGCCGGAGATGTTGCAGTTGTTTATATGTAGCTTAAAAAGAATTAGAATCATTTCTTGAAGTAGAAATTGATGAAATAATGTAGAACATCTAAATTAGTTTGCGTAATAAATGCCTCTCTGTTTATCTTTTCGTTTAAATGTCTTCGCGTGGACGCTCTTTCTCCTTTTTCGAACGTCTCGTTTATTTCGGTATGTGTTAGCCTCACTTGTTTTTGCCTTTGTCGCGACTTGAGGCGTCAATGACTGACACCCTTTTATTACTGGGTAAGAGGTCTGAGCGACTAATTCAATGCGATTAATTGAAAGAGTCTTCAGCTTCTGTCTTTCCTCTTCTCACTGCTTCTTACTTCATATCTGAACTCGACCTTCAAGATGCACTCTTCCTTTCACGATTCACGATTCACGATT
>JAUESI010000038.1:11737985-11765998 GCA_032275145.1 Synergus laeviventris | reverse complement strand
TTCACGATTCACGATTCACGATTTCATCCCGATCTAGCAGCGATCATTGATTGCAAGTGGCTATTTATCATCCTCAATAAATTTTTGATGGCAAATAAACTTGGGCGAGCAATCGTTAATGCTCGCTTCTTCCCTTTTTACTCGTCGCGATTCATTGATTCAAAATTTATGTACTCAATGACACGCTAAATAAATAACGATTGCGAGTGTAAATACGATTTGCATCTCTTATGGTGACATTTATATTTTTTTTATTATTATTATTATTACTTTAAGGAATTTGAATGAATATAAAAGGTTTCATGATATTTCAAAGGATTTTATTTGATTTTAAGGAATCTCAATTGATTTCGTAACCCAAGGGGTTTCCCAAAATTATTAATAAGCTTTTTACAGGTTTTACAGTCTTCACCCATTTTCTCATTTTTTTAAGATTCCTCTTTTTTTCTCTGTTTTCAAGAAAATTCCCATTTTTCCTCATTTATTCGGTTGGAAATTCAAGTATATCCATCTTTTTGGTTGAAAAACAATTTCAGTCATCACGGGTCGTCTCGTTTTCAAATTTTTTCACCCATTTCACCTTTCCTGGAAATTGGTTACCTTTTCAATTTTCTTGATTCACATGAAGAAGTTTTGACATTAGTATTTTATAGGATAATTTTGGGTCATTTCTGGTTTGACTGAACTTTTCAGGATAATTAAAATACTAGGAAATTCAATCTTTTGCTGAAAATATTTTTATTTAATACTTGCAATATTTTAAAGCTTTTGAATTCTTTTGATATCCTTAAAAAATCCTTTGAAACCCGTTCAAATTCGTACTAATTTTTTTAATCACTTGAAAAGTTTACAAATGCCTTGAAATTACATAAAATCACTGAAAATTTCTTGAAATCTTTTGAAATCCCCTCAAATTCTTTAAAATCCTCTAAAACGCTTTCAATTGTCTGAAATTAATTAAAAATGCATTAAAATCTTATCGAATCTCTTGAAATCTTGTGAAATCCATTAAAGTCTCTTCGCAATCTTCAAATTTTCTTTGAATCTTTTTAAATATTTTGTAACCGCAATATTGTCTTGAATTTTCATTAATTTACGTAGAATTATATTAAATTGACCTTATTTTTTTATGAATTTACCTGAAGGTTTAAAACATATTTTGATTTCTTTAGAATTCTTTTCAATTCATTTGAATTCCTTTGAATTCCTTTGAGCTTAAAAAAAGTATCCTATTTAGAATGGTTTTAAAGGATACCAAAAGTATTTTAAAAGAATTTCATGAGATTGATTTTTGATCTGGACTCGTTTTAAGCAGAATTTGGATAGTTTTTAACTTAAACAATCATCGAAAAACAGGTGAGCTCACAATATTCAGACCGATAGTGTGAAAATACCATTTATTTCCTAGATTCCTGCGTCAAATTGCGATCAGTAAAATGAACTTGAACTTCCCCATTCTCATGTGCTTACATCGCGAAAAGTACGTAAAGAAATAAAATATCGTCGAATTGCCGTATTTCACGTTTTACGTGAGTATTTTATGCACTGTTCCGAGTCTATTCGGGTCAAGTAGCTATGAATATTTGCGTTTTATCGTCTACGGTAAAGACTGTGATATATTTCATATGCAATATTTTCTCCCCGTATATAATCTACCCCGCATTTTCAAAATTAGCTATTTGAAAATCTATGGCTATGTAAATTTTTGTCTGACCATATTGGTGGAACACATTTCCAAAATCCGTTTTTTAATCTCGAGGATGTTGCTTTCATACATTTTAATTCGCAAATTTCAATATAAAGTATACGATACATAATATATATATATATATATGTGTATCTTTATGGAGAAAATTTGAGATTTAATCGATGGTGTTGAAGTCGACCCTTATTCGAGGTATCTGAGCGATCATTCGCTCCCCTGAGCGCAATCTTCTCGCTTTTCAGTCCTCGAGGAATTCCAATGCCTTTCCCGCTGAAAATGAATGAAGCCTTTCCTTCCTTCCTTCGCGCGGAAGGCACGGGCAATAAATTCGCCGAGAATTATGAATCGATACGTCGACGAAGAACTGAAAGGTGGTGTATTGCCAGTAACACTGTGATTCTCTGGAACGTGAGATCGGTTTTATGAGCCGTGCCATTCATCAAATCCGCCTAACAATTATTGACGGTTAATAAGTATTAATCAGCGTAAAAAAGATAATATATGGAAAGTTTGAAAACCGGAAAGTTAAACTTAGAAGAAGGATTTCTCTCTCGATTGAAAAGAAAAAAAATTCTTTCTGAATGAGATTGTAGTTATATAGTAGCATTTGAGAGAATTTATTAGCCCCTATTCATTTGTAATAAATTTAAGCTAAGCGCGGCTTTAAGACCCATAAAAACAATAAGTGGATCTAATAAGGAATGATCATAAAAATTAATAAGTGACATGCTAACACTTTAAAACTTTAATTCTCATGAGGGAAGAATTTTTCAAAATTAAGAAACAAACACCCGGAAAAAATAATTCCTAATTTCGAAAGTTTTCGAAAATTTAATCGATGCTTCTCACTTTTCTGTTCTCTATAACTTTGACAAGAAAAATCGTCCGATAAATACCTGCACATCCGTATCAAGTTTGCTTGAAGCTCGAGGCTCAGCAGGACGAAAGTTTTTCTATTTTCTGCACGGTTTTCTTTCCAACCTGATCTTTTCTGGATACTTTCACGACTTACTTGAGAATGTCATTTCCCATCATGTCGCTATCAAAACGCAGTTTCCACCGAAAGTATTGTGATCGTTTTTTCTCCTTTCATACACTTTTCTTAGAATTACATTTCAAAAGTGACATGTCGGGGGTAGCGCTCCAACAGGAGTAACCACACTTGTATCGAAATTCGAAACTTTGTTTGTTTCCAGAGAGCTGACAGTTTCTAGTTAGTTCTGCAGAGTGGCGGTCAACCGCTCGAAATGTTTCGATATTGATGAGATAATACTTTACAATTTTCTTTCGGGCAAATAACGAATCACTCTCGTGAAATTTTCACTTTAATCAAGTTTTGAGTTGATGCACGTAGTGTTCCATTAATTGGGCAATGGTAACTACTAACTATGAATAGTGGATAAAGTTGATACACAATTGTGCGAGATGCATCATGTGAAGACTTATGCTTGAGCCTCGTGTATAAACTTCCTGGGCATATTGGTTTCCGACTGTGAAACTCTGTAACACGATGTAACCGGTGTAATTTGTACCCCGACGGGGGTTGCGTTCGTGCACTCTTAGCCGCTGCATTTCTATGGTATTCACGTCTCATCGGTTTCTCCACGGTCTTGTTGCACGCAAATGTTCGTAAATTTGCTTAGCCCACGAAAAATTAATTAATCCCTTCATGCGGAAAAATTTTGTTACTTCAATGCGTCAAGGGGCGCGCGTGAAATTTAAACCCGTCTTTGCTTTCGCAGGGGGTCCGTGATTTATTTTTTCCCTCTTTTCAACATTTATCTGCATTACAAATCTCAAGTTTTCTCTATTTTGATAATTGTGCTAACGTGGCGAAATGTCAATAATTGAAATGTAAGAGTTAAATGCCGACCACTTTTCATTGGAGCGCGCCACAACTTCATTCTTTGTAGATTAGAGCAATGTGCTATTGGCTAATGAGATCTTGCCACTTAACCGTATATACGAGTCTATCTTTCGGCCTGACTTTATCGAAGATCGGTAGGGACTGTGATTAATCTCTCTTGGTTTGAGAAGTGCCATTACTCATTCACTGCCACTATCCTCTCACCGGTCCACGTTTAGATCCCGTCTACTGGGTTAGCGAATGACTTCCGTTACCGTGTGAACGCAAATGTGCACCAGTTTATCATAGTGAGATGATGCGTTTAAACTCCCGGTTCTTGCTATCTTATATTATAATCAGATCACGATATCGTGAAAAGACGAAGCTACAAGTTCTACATTTTTCCGATACATATATTTATATTCATGGTCTGTCTTCTCTGAAAATAAATTCAATAATCAAACTTCTCTTAATGCATATAAACATTTCTTAGAATCCTTTAAAATTCCATGACCAACTTTAAAATCACTTGAATTTCAATTGAACGGAATTTCAATAAAAAATAATTGTTCGAAAAGCGCAAGACTGGACGCAATTCCTTCCGCGCGAATGAGTCACAATCTTACTTGCCATTTTATTTGCCAATGGAGGGACGAGACTCGGTGTCTTGTTTTGTTTGTTTGTTTCTTTTTTTTTCTTTTTTTTTTTTTCGTTTTCGACGCTACGTACTGCCTCTGAATAAGACTTACATGCAATGCACTCTTGAAACTCTGTCTGATCCAACTTAATGCCGCTAAATGTAAACTCGCCTTGTTCAAGTCACCTGCGAACTATAAGAGGTCTACGACCTCGGGTCGATTGCTAATTTTTAGGACAAGGTGCTAAGTGCATCCTAATTTAAATTCTAATTTGAATTCGAAATCGAAGAATTCATTAAAGACCTGTTTCTTGTAAATATATACAAAATACCTATTATAGTAAAATCTTTAGATTGAAATCAAAACCTGTATCGAGAGACTTTGATCTGTGTGAAATGATCCAATCGTTCGAAAGGGTAGGAAAAGACGTCAAAGTTTGCTTTGAGGATTTTTCACGTCTGCAAGCACATATTCAGGTACATTTATTGAGCAGTCTTGCAAACAGAAATGCAAAAAGAAAACGTTCTTCACGACATAGAGACGTTTGCAAAGCGAGAAATGAATTCGAGATAGTGGATAACTCCACTTTGTCAATCAAGGTGTTCATATGCAAATTTTTCGAATTTTGAGCTCAACTCTTGAAAACTTAAATGTGGGAAAATTGAGTATAGCCGAGAGTGCCGAACGAAACGGACCCTATTTCTTTTCCAGATAAACCCTATTTCTCCAAGACCTGGGGTGTCAAATACACCATGAATTATTCTGAGGGATAAATTCGCTCAAGAAAGTTACTTCACAACATTTGTATGATTTATTCAGAGCGCTCCTATATAAATATGAATCTTTACATACTTTCTCTGTAGGAGTATTAATTCAAAGAATTCTCAACTTTTCGGCAGTGTCAGATGACATAAATAGTTTAAATAGCATTTATAGTTTTTTATAGTTGGAAAATTCGTACTTGTGACCATTCTGTTTGGAAATGAGCTTGATTGGAAATGCGAATAGTAAAATCTTCTAGGCTGAAAGTTGAGAACCACTTAACCTTAGATACAAATGCGTTCGATGTATTCAAAGGTGCAACCCTTTCATTATCGTGTAGGCCACGCGTTCTATTATGTCTAACAAAACATCTGATTCCATTGTCAAGCGATAAACAATGGGCAGCTCGTCGCGTGTTCTATTTTCAATTACGAGACTAAGTGCGCGCTTGAACGCATATGTTTCGTCGTCTTTAGCCACTAAAATGACAATTCAAATTCACGCGCCAAATTAATTGACGAATATAAGGCTAGGGAACCATGCATGAAATTAGCTGCAATCCTGCAATGCTACCCTTGAAGTTCACCGAAGTAAGGCCACCTAGAACTTTTCCGGGCCCCTTTTCTCCCTTTACTAAGCTGTTTTATAAAAAACTGTAGCAGTTTAAGTAACTTATCTAAATTGCCAGAGTTCTAAAACAAAAGATTTAAAATTAGAGTCCAAAGTGCGCATGAAATTGGAAAATTGGTCGATTAAAAAGTGTTCCGAGCTCTCATGATTATAAGTGTCCTATCGGACAGCTGTCATCTTCCTCTGGACCACCTTCGTTAGCAAAAAGTCCCTCGTCGTGCCACCCCTTGGCTGAAAAAACATCGCGTATAAATTTATGACTTCGTTTCTGACCCACTACGACGAGCGCTATCAAGATTTATTTGCATCACGCTATCTGTGACTAACGAAAATTAAATTCTGAAATAGACCTGGACTTGTATTCGTTCCAATGGATTTTCACGGGTGACTGGTCATTAAATGAACATTGAACAGTGGTTATTCGTTCACAATTACTCCCTATATGAAGATCCACTTGTCAAGTTGTTTTATTATTTGACAGTTAAATTTTGAAGAAAGTAGGTTGCTATGTTTAGATGATTTTCAGATAAAATTCACTGTCGAATTAAGGTTTAATTATATAATCTGACAGACGAAGACTTCCGTGTTTATTTTTAGTTACACCATGCGACAATTTCAGGCTCAATTTCTTATTTCGTTTTATCGGGGATAAGAAGAGATTAAAGCCAAATCTCATTAATCTTTATCAATCACGTGAAATTAATCCCATTCGGGCGTGGCAAAATAAGCACCGAAGAACTCGGAAACGTTCACACTACCGGTCAGTCTGGTTCACTCGTTCGATTTCAGGTAAAACGAGAAAATAGAGTAGCGTGAGCACTTGAATATGCAAAATTTCCAAAGCCTTTGTACGTGCCATTTGGCTTCAAAAGAGAATTGAGAACAATAAGTTCCTGTTCGGCACGTGCTTCCGATTTTCAAAAACGTGTTTACAAACAGAACATGGGTCATTAGAACCCGAGAAACCATGAAAAAAGCAACCAAATTTGAGCCAAGAATTTTTATTTCAATTTAGTTTCTTCATTTGAATATATGGTTCAGGCACTGCCGCGCACTTCTTCCGAAACCTTATGATTCTATTATATTCATTACCCCAAATCACTTTATGAATCAAAATTTGAAGCCTCATTCTTAAATTATTTAAAGGACTTTCAAGAGATTTACAGTTAATAGAAACAGTTTTTATGACAGGATTATTTTAACACTAAAATCAACTTATTGGAAATGATGGTATTTTAACAGAAGATTTAAAAAAATTACCATAAACATAAAGTATCGACGAAGGCATGAAATTTTAGTTCCGAAAATTTGAGTGAATGGACGACGCGGACTGACAAATAGAATGGTGGCGTGTATCATGAGTAATGATTTTTCTAATGCTCTATTAAAGCCGCAGTTAACCATATAAAACAGCTGCCTAGTGATCTCGTTCAAAACATTCAGTAGCTTGACTATAGTTTGACGTGAGTGATTCCCGATGTCAAACACAGCTCAGCAACATTCAACCGCTTTTTATTATCTGTATAAATACGTGCGTTCCAGGAATCGCAAGATTGGCTAAACTCGTGCTGGTATCTTTATATATAGAGTATAAGAACAAACGATCTAGCGATGCATGCATCGTTACAAGTTGTATAAGACGTAATGTTTATGACCCAACATAAATTGTCTTTTGCATTCGCGTTTGAACATCGCGGAAAGCAGATTGAGATCTCAAGCGGAAATTGTGAATTATGCATACTGACTCGGATTCATATGCACAAGAGACATATTGTGACATGTCTTTTTTCTGAATTTGTTGAAGCTCTCTCTGCTAATTGCTCGGATATGTTCCACTTTTCTCATTTCTCGAGGGAATTGCAAGATGTAATAATAAATGCTCTGCGTAAATTGTGGCGAGAGAGAGAGAAGCATCAATCCATTTCGCAATTGAAACATCTATCGATGTTAACATTACACACATAATTGATTAAAATGATAATCTCTCGAAGCACTGAGATTCTTTGAGTATATCATTGGTCGGTTCATAGCTCTGTTCAAGAATAACGCGATTTTTATCTCGTTCCCAAAAGGAATCCTCTTTCCCGACATATGCGACATACCTTAGTTTCGAAGAGACGTTTGATCTCCCTGTCTCGTGCTTGATCACGGAATTACAAACTCGACAAAAAAGAACGTGATCATTAGAAAAAGAAAAACTCTCTCTCTTTGAAAATATCCCCGATTGTAAACTAGAAGCTCATCAAAACATTTTCTCTAAGAATGACTCTGAAAAGTTCTTTTCATTCTTGGAAATTTATCGCAATGTTGGCACTTTATTCTGCAAACTAGAAGAAGGACAACTTCAAAATCCTGGGAAAATCGGGTGTAGATTCTTGTAATGTACAATTATATTGAAATACATTTCAGTTGCTGAGTCTCCTCCTTGACCTTGACAAGACATTAAATTTGTATTTCGAAACGGAAAGGGCAGTGTGGTGTCTCCATAAACTTGAAACCACACACCGCAACCATAGAATTGTGGTTAAGCTCAAGAAGTTTTTAGGCTTTAAAAATATTTTCTTTTCGGATGATTTTTATGACAGAGAAGAGTGATAGGAATATAGGATCAATTGGCGCAACAATTTGAAGTTGAGAGAGTAAGAAATGAAGAGAAAAGCGGCGGGATGTATACAGAAATGAACACTTTTATGTTTTCACATGGCCACATTTTTGGTTCACTTTAATGTTTTCTTTATTAGGCCACCCTGCTTGTTTTTTCTTCTTTTTTTTTAGTTAGCTCTCGACCTGATTACAGTATCGCTTCCGTGTATGTATTGGACTACTTAAATATGTGTATTTTGTATTTCCTATACTGTTTTATGATGAGTGGATGCCTTCTTCCTACACAAGGATATCTTGGTCTATTTCAGTGGTTAGCCTTGTCGGAAGTATCACTCGACGTGAGCTTCCCATTGTGATAAAGCTCTCGCGCATTACATTTCCCTTTTATGATCCTCAACAATTAGTATTTCAAGATTAGATCACGAAATAATTCAGTTTAGTGGAGATTCATTCGTTTGATGCTCATTCGGTTGCCAAATTAGTCTACAATGAAAGCCAAGGCAAATATATATTCAAGGCATTTCACAGTACTTCAAAAAATGTTAAGGGATTAAAAAAGAATTTAAAAAGAGCTTTAAATTGATAAAAGACCGGCTTTCTCCAGTTTTGTTGTTAGTTCAGAGCGGGTGGTAAGAATTTTTACAAATAGTTTAGAAACAGTATACATACTCGTTTGATTTAATTAAACTTTCCAATTCCAAATGCCAGACGATGTTTATACTTGGTCGAATATATATTTTTCTGCGCTTAAAGTTCAATGCTCGTTTGGTAACATGAAGGAGTTAAGACCCTACCTTAAATTACTGAAAAAAATTTGTAAATTTTGAAAGGGAAGAATCAAGCGCATAAAGAACATGCTGATAAATGGGTAAGAACATTTAAGCGCCCTTTTGTGCCTCGGTGGGTGCGAGTTACGTTTCCATTAAGGGAACCGGTACTTTGAAGTTTTAAATCTTCCTTCGTTAAATATAAATGTTGAAAGCATGAAAAAGTTCTTCGGGACGCCTTAAATCGTCGATCCCCTTGGACTCGCCCTTGGGCTAAACTCAGATTATATTTTTCATTTGGCAAATCGCTCTCGACCGAAAAAAAGCCTAAAGGGATTCACAAACCCAAATTGGCCACTGCTCGGGTAGAGCAATGTAATTACTTGTTATTATTACTTAATACTCACATGTGGAAGCTCTGTCGAGCATGAGAATGGTTTTCGCATCGTGCAGTCATATGTATTCACCGGCGAGGCGCGAAAATACAACCACGTGGTTTTTATAAACTCTTGCGAATATCCATCACCAAAAATTCCTATATTTCTCCACTTTCACAGACACTATTGCACTTGCAGTTACATTCTTATCAATGTACAATGTAATCTATAATAATTGTTTGTGAATTGCATATGGAAATGTATTGAACACTTTTATTTCAGATTCATAAGATGAATTAGAACAGGGATTTTGAGGCCTAAGACACTTCGATTCTTGTGCGAGAGAAAATGAGTGTAACAATGGAATTTATTTTAATTGAAGATGATTATTAATTAAAGAAAGTAGGGGATCTGTGCTTAGCGTTTAGGGAAATATTGATGACACGAGCGTGTATGCGACTTCTCAGTCGGATGACCATCGCAGTACTGAACTCACTGAACTCTGAAGTCGAGCCTCGACAAGTCTCGATCTCGAGACTCTTTCAGGCGATATGTGTAGGGCTTCGGTTCGTTACACACGCATGTTGCAGTCCACACGAACACGCGTGCCATGCACGTGGGCCCATGGTGCAGTCAAAGTTCGACCACGATTTAGAAAATATTTCTCCAAATTATTCTAGGGCTCATTGGAAAAGAAGGACAGGAAGATTATGTCCTTTGGGACCTTTACGTATTTGCGTACCTGGACCACACCTGCTGTTCCACGAAGGTTTTCTTTTGCTTCTCTCCTCGATTAATGCCGAGTTCAAGACTCCGGAAATGTTCGGTTGATTTGGAAGAATAATGCATAAAAAGGGAGTTAATTAATTAGAAGTTCATGTAGGACTCAAAATTGATCATCTGCTTTTATCTCGTTCATCTTCATTCTTTGCATTCCTCATTGATTTTCTTCTATTTCGCTTTTTCTATTAATCACAGTTCTTATTCTTCTAAATCTTTCCTTTTTTTTCTGCCGAGTCATTGGTTTAAAGGAGCGAAATTGCTTCTCAAATCTTGAAACTCGACTGAATTCTTTTGAGATTCCTTGAAAATTGCTTAAAATCATTTGGCAACTCTGACCTTTAGATTTTTTTATGGTAGGATTAGTAACGTAATAAAATCGCAGACTTCACAGTCTCTTCCCTGTTTTCTCTTTTTTTTTTTTTTAAAGAATTCCTCCCGTTTGACCTGAAGTTCTAAATAGTTCAGAATCCACTT
Organism: Synergus laeviventris; assembly: GCA_032275145.1. Lineage (NCBI taxonomy): Eukaryota > Metazoa > Arthropoda > Insecta > Hymenoptera > Cynipidae > Synergus > Synergus laeviventris. The sequence goes on along the minus strand of JAUESI010000038.1, from coordinate 11,755,412 downwards.
TATTGGTAGAAAATTTAACCTTTTTTTGAAAGGCGTTTCAAATTGAATTCGATATGTAGTTGTGCTTGTATTTATTTTGTGAAAATTGTTTACTGTGAATCCTGAAGATCAAAAACAAATGATTTTTAGGGTAAAGAAGAAAAAAAGAAGCGCCCTTCTAAGCTACATCATTTTACCGTGACTCAGAAGAAAGCAGAGATTAGTAAATTTTAACTCTTGAAAGTCGAAACTACTTTGAATGAGCCCCTTTCTCTCCCCTATTGCCTGACCTATACCACCGTCCTTTCCTCAGTCTCCTAGCATAATTTACCCCACACATTTTTTTGGCCCCTTGCAATATATTTCCTAAAATATAGACCGCAGAATTCGTTAAAGGCTATCGGGTTTCGAAAACTGACCGAGTTTTGAAAAGTATTTCTAAACATCACGTTCAAAGGATCGAATTTCATGTGAAATAAAGTGGTAGTGTTCGAAAAAATGATTGATACATCCCGATTGATTCTAGGAACATGTAATCGTTTTCTCCACTTTTGTCATTTTATTTAGAAATGGTAATTTTTAGCGGAAATTTAATTAAAAGCTTCTTCCATTGTAAATTATGATGTTACCCTTGAATTTCTGAAGTTATAAATAACTTTTAATTTGTAATTGATTACTTTACTGCTATTGAGACTAATAATAGCACTTTAATTATTATTCTACTGGGAAGAGGCACTTATTCCTTAATTAAAAGATCAAGCCTCGTCTTGTGTTAGCTGCAATAAACCTGTTTATATTCTACCTAGTCTTCTCATCTTGCATGTAACTTTTATGGTCGCGAAACAAAGCTATCGAGAGGATAACAATATCGATTGTACCTGAATGAGTGAGTAAATCTTCCTGACACACAAATGCACCTTACAATTGGCTGACATGAAAATAAGAAAGATTGAGTGTGTACGCACGTTACGAGCTGTAATTCATGTAAAAGTTGAGCGCACTCGGACGTTTAAGAGTCTTGTATTCACTTATTCACTTTTATTAAAAAAGCAGAAGAGATGCGAACACCAACAACGACATGGAGTCGAATCAAAGGTTATTCATGCGAAGGTCTTGGAACGTAGGTGGATATGTCTGATAGGTGGACTAAGTACATCGAAAATGTTTTAACCTTTTCAAAAATTAAACTGGATAGCCTCACTTTGATCCAGTTACAACATACCTAGGAGTCAAAGACATTTTAAGCATCAGCGAGTCTTTTGTTCAGTTTCTGCATGCAGAGCTTTTTAATTTTTCAAGGTACTTCTTCGTCCAGGGTTAATATTTCATCCATTCCAGTCAAACCTTTCGACCTAGCCGAGAGGTTGAATATTTGTGAAATATAAAGAATATCAAGAATATCAAAAATGCCAAGAGTATCGAAAGTAATTGAACGCTCGGACCTAGCAAACAGATGATGGTCGTTTTGTAGTAAAATGAATCAATAAAGCAGGCTGGAAAATATCTAAGATGGTCATCATTTGAGTTGAGAACCTCTATTTATGGTGCATACTTAAATCTTTGGATATATTGTTCAATAAAAAATTAATGTGGTGACTGAAAGTGTCAGCGTTTATCATTCGCGCGAGAAGAGCCAGAGATTGGCAACGCCTATGAGGCATGTGTCATGAAGGTCAAAAACCTGCATGTGTTTTTTTAAAGTTCAGTTTGACCCCTTAACATCATAACCATGTTATGTGCTTTCATGTTATGGGATAATAAAATGGATATAGGTATGTGAAAACTGATGAAGAAGAACGCACTTTACTGCGTGTCCCGGATCTATGATGATCTATGGCATTGCATTTACTCTTCTCTCAAAAATTGTTACGACTCTTAACAAAGAAAAGCCATTTCGTGATGGAATGTCGTCTTATTCTCTCGACACCTTTGAAACAAATTAAAATATATAATTCTCTCCTGTTTCGATTTCAAAACGTTCTCTCTTATGCAAATTATTTTATGGGGGAGTCGTATAAAGTTTATTAGAAAGAACGACCTTGTTTTAATTATGAAATTTTTTATTGGGTGATTGAAAAATGCCATAAAATGGTTTCTGGTTGAAAATTATTACTCAAAAATAATTACCGATACAACTACATGAACTGAGCAAACTGAAGATCCCTATAATAATGTAAACGCGAAGATCGATTGTTGAGCAAGCGAGCAATTACGAGATTAATAGTCATTGGTTTTCCTTCTGGATGAAGTCTTAGGAAACTAATGAGCATCTTGTAAACATCGTCAGTCGAGATGCTCGAGAAATAATCATTATTTACTGTTGGAGAAACGCTTTCTGGGAGTCATTTAACTTTAGGGCAAGAAGTGCGACTGACATAGACTTTAGAATATTTCCAGGGCGAATAAGTTTTTTCTTTTTTATTTGAATATTATTAATTGTTCATGCAACATTTTCCACGCGTTGTAGTGCAAGTTTAATATTTCTCGTTCATAATATTTTAAATGGTGTTATGAAAAATGTGTGCTGTACTTATAAATTTCACTTTATTGCATCTGGAATGCCTCAGCTCAACACGTCATGTTCCATTTTCACGCGGAAGAGACGCTGTCTGAGACGTTGGTGCAAAATTCCAAAAATACCACGCACTAAGGGATATGGTTACCATCACTTATAAAACAGTGGACCCCATTTTGATATCTCGCCGGGTCATCTAACAGCTGTTCTTTGCGCAGCAGCATTGATCCTAATGCAGTTTTCGGAATGCGGAACGCTCTGTCTCCAAGTGATAAATTTAGGATTGAAAACGAAACCCAGGTCCCAGACATGACATAATACGATACGATGATATAATCAGAAAGCACAATACGCCATAAAATTTAGGAATTTTTAATTATTTTGTTAAACTATTTTTATGTGGCATTAGAGATAAAATTATGATTTCGATATAATATTCTAACGACCAGTTTTGTCTCGTCATATGTAAATATGCAAACTCTCAAAGAGGGTCGTTAAAGTGCATTTAAAAAATAGTCGCTGAAGTGTTAGATAAGGGTCCTCGGGAACTTTGTAAATGCTTCAGAGGCAGGCCAAGATGTTATTCGTACAAATATTATCGTTGGACTGTCTTTCAACCACAGCATCCATGTTTTATGAACGAGTTGTCGAGAGAATGAGAGAGAGAGAGCGTCTCTCAGCATCAATAATAGGCTATTCAAGGGAAAGACAATTTTTCATTAAGCACACATCTTTCTCCATTCAAATAACTCGCTTCTGAACAAGCTCTCCTTCAAAACTCTCCTGGAAACCAGGAACGTACAGCGCGCGGGAAAGTATTGCATGGACAATTATTATAATATTCAAATACAAGAAAGATACAAGATTAGATGATTTCTTTTTGAAATTCAACATTTTTAGACCCTGCAAATAAAAATTTCGTGATTTTTAAACAAAGGAGAATTGATTATATCCACTTTTTTTTAATTTTGAAGGATTTTAAGAGATTCTTATTTTTAAATTTACCGGCGGGGTAACATTATAACCTTTTATAATAATCTTAATATTAATCTTCATTTGCATAGCTACAATTAAGTACGTGCACCAACTTTAAATTATTATTAAAACGCCAACATATAAGTAAAAAAAACAATAGTATCACTGCGAACGGACGGAATTATTAAGATTATTATGTGTAATAATAATTTTTATAATGTTCGAAATATTGAAATTGATCCATATTAAAAAACTTTTAAATTTTCTTGAAAAGTGAAAGAAAATAGTATAAAATAACCTGCGGCATTGACGCAAACCTTGATTTAACCATTTTGTGGATTGACGTCATCTTATTTAATAATTATCACACGACTTACACGCCAAGTTGGAAAAGTATGTCAGCCAAGCTGTCATCTTCCGAGATCTAAAGATATGAAATCAAGTATTTCACTTTTCTCTTTACCTTTCTCGACACTTTGCTTGTGGTTCATTAACTTGAGTCAATATCAACTTATAAATTCATTTTTGACATTCTTTTCGGATCGATTGATCCCGAAATTTTTTTCAATGGCCCTAATTTAATGCTCGTTAAACATCAAGTCAATAAAAATAGCGAATGTTTCAACTACGAAAGAAAGAAAGACTTGTGCAATACTCCAAAGCAAAAAAGCTCGATTCGCCTTTTTTTTCTCGGCTTCAATGAGGCCGGAAGCGCTTAGATAACATATAACGGCTGAATTTCCGGTCGATTTCTTTCCGCCATTTCGTAACTTTATTATTGATTTAGCAGTTTTTTAACCTCCCCGAAGTTATTTAACGTTTCTCACTTTTCGAATAAATAAATGCATAGCCTGACTTTATCTCAAGCTAAAACCACATTCTTTTTCACTGAAATATTTTTCCATGACAAATATCAGATCAGCTATTTCATTTGATTTGACATGTTCGCAAGATACACGCGCGCACGCTTACGATAATCTCTGCAGCGACCTACACGGAAGGATAGGGAATAAACATCGACTGAAATGTGAAATATTTCGACGAATGTGTGCTGAATTACACAAACCATGTGTAGCGAGAACCGCGCGTGGAAACTAGGGAAAATATTGTTCTTTTCTCGCGCCCACCGCTCATAGCGGAAAATAAAAACGGATAGAAAATAATTTGCTTTTTGCTTTTATTGTCTGGCGTTTCAGTTATGCCATTCAGACAATTTACTTAATTTCAAACGCTTCACAATTACAATCATCTAAAAATTCAAATACATCGGCATTCATGAAATATCTTTCGGCCATTTAACCGAAACCTTGGATCGCAGGATGGACATTTTCTGAAGATTAGAAAATTTAATCCGATTTGAGAAGAAGCTACCGCAATACCGCACATTTACACATACCTACCTCCGATTTGTCACTGACTATGCAATAATCTACTCGTTTGTAATGTAGATAAGCTCCTCAGTTGTCCCTTTCAAAATAAATTATAATATTTCGTTTTTTTTACGAAAATAAGTCAGAATTTATTCCAGGGATTATTTATCTAAGGAAGATGTATCTAACTCTAAATTACAGTAATTGTGGAAGTGATTTTTTAGTTTAAGTATAAAAATTGTTTTGGATAATATACGAGAATATTTGACTAAAATGCCAACAAACTGACAACGCGGAGAAAAGAAGTAGTTGAATTTACCATTTAAAATAGTTTGCTGGAATTCAGTATGTTTTACTACTTCATATTGTCACTTTAAATAGTAAAACTTATTAAATTTCAAGAAAAATACTTTCAGAGTGCATGTTCGCTATTTTAAATAGTAACTTCAGCTATTTTATTTTCTTCGTGAATTAGAGTCATATCAGGTGATCACTTATTTTTATATTGTATGTATACTTTTTTTGAATGTTTTATAAATTTTATATTTCTTAAAATCATTCTATTTATATCCGAGGACTTGATCACTCGAATACTGAACATCAGTCTTACAAACTCTAAAGAATTTCGAGAGATTTAAAAATCTATAAGCAATTTCTAATGATTTTTTAAAGAGACTTGAATTTAAATTTTATTGACCAGGATTGTAGGTCAAAGTTTTTTTTTGTTTTCAGACAAATTTTTGCAGTATAGGTATTTCCATTCTGTTGGTTGAAGTTTGTTTCAATTTTAAATAACAATATATATATATATATACTATTATAACTGCTATGAATCACGAGTTTTGTCTCGCAATGAGTTTGCAAAGTGGAACATATTCCAGACGGCCTGGCTGCGCTTCTTTTTTAGTTTCATTCTTTTTACAAAGATAATCTCGTGCGTAAAATGAATCTCTAAAAAGTGTCACAAGCATAATCGTCTCGATATAGAAAAAGAGTAATGTTAATAATGTGTGATAATGCGATTCTTAGAGTTGTAAAAAACGCAATTATATAATCTAAGTACAGATTTTCAAAAAATGTTTAATATACCAAGCGGTATTTATTGATAATAATGATAAAGAGGACATTTATAGTTTATACCATTAACAGCACTATGGTTATAATGCGTCGACAGACGGAAATGAAAGCGATGACATTTTCATTAGCATACGAGAATGTATGTAACTGAAAAGGTTGATAATGAATAATGACTTATAACTTTACTATTAGAAATTATTTGCCAAATTAAAGAAATATTTTAACTTCTCTATTGATAACAAGCAAAATATGTTTAACTAATTTTGGAATCGAGTAGAATGAGATATACTCTCAAAGTCCTCGAAGTAGGAGGAACACTTGGAATTCGTGAGATCCTGTGACAGTACCGTTTGCCCATAAATTTTAGATAACTTATCTTCCGATTTGGAAATGGAAATGATACTTTGTTATAGGTCATTGCATTGATTTACTCCATTCACAATATATAAGTTTAAAAACTATGATAATACACACACAAAAAAGCCACACACACACACAAACAAACACCCACAAACTGAGTCGTTCGATTTTGAGTGCCACCTGCGGTTGACAAGCGTGAAAGTTTTCGTCGCGTCTGTATGGTGGTTGCACCCATGGGGCAGCCTCATATGGCTCGTAATTTTAAAAAAATATAGGGAAGGCATTTAACGTTTAAACTGTGAATCTTCCTACTTACATGTGTTAGCATTCATCGGAAGAATACGAGTTTCGTGTCGAGAGTAACGTTTTCATTAACCTACGGTTATGGCAGTGCGTGACATTGACGAGGATCCTGCACTTTTATCTTTCCTTTTTTTATGTTTTAGTTCTTTTTAAACTTTGAAAGAACACCTTGCAAAAATACGTGGGAGGTCTAGGTGAGTTTCGCCCCTGGCGGAATCCTAAAACCTCTTCATGTGGAGCTTCACTCCATTATGTGCACGCAATTTTTTCCAAAGATTTACTCAAAGTTGTAATAATTCACGTCCAGGAATTTGATTGAAAACTTTATGGAATTATAATCTCTAATTCTTTGTTTCCTTTTCGGATTTTCGTTTGCCAGCGACGAACATTATGTTTCGAACCTTTTAACATGCTACCAGCTCTTGCGAATGGATAATACACCGCATTTGAAATGGAAAATGTTCGTCACTTCACTAATCCGCAGGCAATAAAGTCCGGATTTTCGCGGTGTGGACACGATCGATCCTTCGCACAAGCGTGTAAATGCTCTTTTACAAATTTCGAGAATGTAGATTATGTATTGCCATATATACTTAAAAAACACTCAGCACAGGAAACATTTTGGTTTAAAAAGTGTGTTTTATAAATAGAAAATTTCCATTTTCCGAGGCTTGACCTTTTTTAATAACAATAGCACTACCTACAATGACTGTGTATGTATAGTGCCGTCCCAATTTTCGAAAAAACTTCCTTTTTATGCTCAACAAAGAAAGACTTCTGGGTTATGGTCTAATGTGTTAATTTAGGTCTGGATTTTTTGCGATAGAACACCCAGAATGCAATCTGGGCATTTACGAATCTTGGGTATTTTGAGAGCAATTTGGAAATCGAATAATAGTCTTATTTCCACTTTGGTTTCGGTGCCTGTAATTTTCTGAAACGAGGGACCACCCTCAGATTCACCAACTGCTCTGGACATCCGGCTGATGGTTGTCATTTCCGCGCATCAATCTGACGGTGAAAGAAATCATTGCCCTCAAACTGTAAATTCCTTATATACCTAATTACCGATAGGGAGAAATGATTTTACATTTTATGAAAGCACTTTCATATCTAAAAATGATTATGGACTTAAAAAGTTTTAATCTCTGGGATAAGCAAGATTCTAAAATGCTTTCCACGAAGACAAGCTTCGTATCAGTCTAGTCGACTTTCTCTCACACTCCTCCGCCTTTTAAATTAAGCGCACCCTTATCTGAGGGTCGAACTAAGTCAGACCCTCATAGTCTGAATTTATTAGCTACCCCATCTCCGTTGGTTAAATAAATATCGAAGATATAATTCTCACCACCCCTCTCGCCACGACATTAAATCTTCTAATTCGTGCCTGAGAAAGTAAAAAACTTTTATCCTTCTCCCACGACAGCCGTTTGAAATTTTATTTTAGCTACATCTTCTACAATTTATCTCGCTTGTCGGGTTTAAATTTAACTCGTTGAATTTATCGTCGATAGTAATTTATAGCGATAGTTCTGGAAACAAACGCATACTTCTATACCCTCTTCCTGCTACTTTCTAAATACTCGTCAGTGAAACATTCTTAAATAACGTAGTTGAAGATTTGACAAACTATATACAGAAGAATCGATGCAAGAAGAAAAAAAAGAGTGATGCCTACATTTCCACAAATTGAAAAATAGACGAAAGCAAGGAAATAAAAACCGATAATTAATTCGGTCACGTCGTGGCATTCTATTCGACGAAAGCTCCTCGTTTCTCCTCTCTATCTTCTTCAAGCTCTAGCCCACTCTCGATCTTTGTTTCTCATCCATCGCTGCCCTTCTTGTTCCTAATTTCTTGGATGCTTTTTTCCTTTTTCTTCGGTTGGAGAAAATACCATGACTCCTCTTACAGTTGAGCTTGATATCCACAATGGCCGAATAAACGAGAAAAGCTCGTACGAGATTGGCTCTCTTTTTCCGATCATTCTACTTGAGTAGCTTCGTATTTACCAAATGCCGAATCACGTCAGGTCTACAACACAGTTCCTCGTCTCGAAACTTTCCAAGCTAATTCTCTTTCCAACTTTTCCGAATACTATTAAAAACGAGAAAAGTTTCATAATACATAGATGCTACACTGCCAAAAATGAAGAGTTAGGTCAACTACTTTTGCAAGTAGAACAAGAGCATGTTTAAAAAATCTTCCAACCGTATTTTCCCACCATTTTCCAACATTCCTTTCTAAACCTTTCCTAAACGTCTTTTGCATTGTTATTTTTAGTTGGAAGAATATTTATTGATAAAATAGAACTAGGAAAATATATATTTCATTTATTTGAACGTTCAAAATTTCTGACACATCTCTGATGTTATGTAAATGTGATTAAAATTACATGTGAATTTTACTTGCGGAACTTGTTTACTTGATTTGCATTTTCTCGAATTTCCAGATCAATTTCACAAAAATAGAGCCCTGTATAGCTGACGTCACTGGAACAAGAAGGGTGGTTCAAGCACAAGTAAATGGGGGTTGGGTTTACCCGACGTTCAGCGTCAGGACGTTTTAAAGGATTTCCTCAAGTGTTTGACATTCTGTGTCCTCGAGATTGGACGAACTCGCAATCCTTTCTGTCTCGATTTCGCAACCTTAAGTGTGCTCAATCGCCTTGAATTCGTTTTAAATTTTCCCTGATACACTTCAAGTCGAAAGTTTTGCGACGGAAAATGTTAAACCTCTCTCATTTCCGAGCTTACAAGACTGATACTTATTTGCATAAGTAAAACAGAATCCATAAAACATTTCTGTATCGCGAGAGAAAAATGGTAGAGCAGGATTTAAGTAGAAAATATTGTTAAAATGAAATATTTCTTTGAAGAAATATTTCATTGATTCCAAAAACGATTTCCGAGCAGGTGTATCGAGTATAGGATGATAAAGTTGCCACATGTGTTTAGTTTATAGCTACGAATTAAGAAAGCTCATAAATATCGAGCTAATTCGATAATTACCACCTAGTAGGACAAGTGGGCCAAAAAAATCCGGTTTGGATCGGTCAATTTGTCCAAATGGGCGCCTCCAAGCATCATTTTTCTTTTATTTCAGTCGCCCTAGGGATCGACGAAATAATGGTAATTAGAATTGTCGGGCCCTTTTCGAGGAAGGTACGTGGGTGTCCATTTGTATTCCCCCATAGCCTCGAGCCAAATTAACATAAACACTCCAAGATGAAAAATTACTTTCGTCCTCTTAAACGGATCTACTTTTACCTTCGACTTCATACCCTGATATATAATACTTTTAACATGAAGATAAAATCAGTAATAGTATATCAAGATGTGTAAAATGTGCATTAATGCAACGTGACATTAACGACTACACAGTTGCATTATCTTTACATACTGTACACGCATGATTCTTCATTTTGTCCTGATAGTGGATATTTAATGAGAAAATTGAAAACACGATAAGTCACGAGTGCGTTAGGCAATAAATTTTGCTATGTTGTTTACTAGCACATGATAAACTCGGAAGAACTGATCTTCCTGGTTTTCATGTTGAGAGCAGAGTAGATAACGACGCTCAAGAAATAGAAGCGTTGATTATTATTATTATTAAATCCCAGAGAGGTAGAGGGAGAAGAAAGTGCGATAGGTCAGGCATTTAGCGTCACTCTTTATGAACAAGTGGGTGATTTACACCACTTATCGCCTTGGTTTAGTAAAATTTAAATATTATATTGATATTGCTACCAATTTTCGAACCCCCTTTTTCCAATCTTCTTTTTTACCTATGCAAACTTTTTTTCTAAGCCTGTTTTCCCTTCCACATTTCTAATACATTTTTTTAATCGCCCTTTCCAACCATCTTTTCCTATCGTCTATTTCTCTAAACTCCTTTTCAAAACTCCTTCTCCTATCCACATCTCCAATTTCTTTTCGAAGTCCCTTTTACTACCCACTTCTCCAACCCTCTTTCTCCAATTCCCCTGTTCCACCATTCTTTCCAAACTCCTTTGCTTACCAACTTTGTTAACCTGCCTCTGTAAACTCATTTTCCAAACCCCTTTTCCTACCTACTTTTCCAAGCATCCTCTCTTAACTTCTTTTCTAAACTCCTTTTCTTAAACACTTTTCCAATCGTCTTTTTTCACTATTTTTGTCAAACTCCTTTGCCTACCCAATGGAACCTCTTCCTTTCTAAACTCTTTTTCCAAAGCCTTTTTTCTACCTTTTATCCAATTCTCTTTTCCCACCATCCTTTCCAAACTCCTTTCTCTACACACTTAATTGCAGCCCCTCTTTTTCCAATTTCTCTTTTCCACTGCCTTTTCCACCACCCTATCTAAACACCTTTCCAAAATCCTTATCAAATCCTCTTTTTCTCCTCTTGGAAAAATGGTAGAAAAAAGGCTTTGGAAAAAGAGTTTAGAAAGGAAGAGGTTCCATTGGGTAGGCAAAGGTGTTTGAAAAGATAGTTGAAAAACACGATTGGAAAATTGTTTAAGAAAAGGAGTTTGGAAAAGAAGTTAAGAGAGGATGCTTGGAAAAGTAGGTAGGAAAAGAGGTTTAGAAAAAGAGTTTAGAGAGGAATCTTTCTAACATTGGGTAGGCAAAGGTGCGTGAAAAAGAAGTTTGAAAATTATGTTTAGAGATGAAGCTTGGCAAAGTGGAGGGAAAAAGAGGTTTGGAGAAGATAGTGAAAAAAGACGTTTGGAAAAGAAGTGTTAGAAAAGGGGTTAAGAAAAGTGGTTTAGCGCTTTACCAACGCACTTAATACTACACTTTCATACATTCACACGTAATGTCTATAGCCCACGGCTAGCAAACATCCTGCTATGTGCGGAGTGAAGCTGCATGTCTTTGATCTCGCTCGGTATTAGTGCATATTAATCGTATACACGAGAGAGTGAGCTTTTGCAACTTCATATATTTCTTTGTGTAAAGAGAAATGAAAATAGAGCGGTTTTTCGTTACATTTCTCCACTCATCTTATTCAAATCTCGCCTATTGACAGACTTTGAAAGAATATTAAAATACAATGACAACAGACATAACCTTCCATATGAAAGATCAGCGTTTTTCATCGGAGAGAAGATGCAGTAAAAATTGTAAAATGAAATAGGTCATAAAAACGCTTCGCTTTGAATTTCTAATGCTTTCTGGATGTCTTCTTCGCGAATGTATTAAAATATGAAATATGCAAAATGAGAGACGTAATTTGCAGTTTTGAAAGAGATCAAAGGGCAGAATATTGAATGAAAAGTCGCCTTTGAGAATCAGCTTCTCCTGAACTCATTAAATTCGAATTACACTCAACAGCCGATTATTGGCTCTCTGCATTGGCCGGGTTCATGGTTGTTCTCCTTCCGCAGCGTCCCTCGGTAGCCTATATCGATGTTTCCTATAAGAAAACGCGTAACTCGATTTTGACCAGTTGTGTATTGTAAATTGTGTATTGACGTGATGATCATAAATTGAATTGCGTTCTATTTGTGAGGGCTTTTCAATGTGTCTTGAGACGACAAATGTCGTGGCAGTTGCGTCGTGGGGTTACAAAAGGAAACACTACCTAAATCATATTCTATGAAAATGGCTTGCTCATTAATAAGTGGGTGAAACGTAGCACCAGTTACAACGTATCTGGCAGTGAACCAAGTCACGAACAATACACTTAAGAATTCCTCTAGATATATTCTGCATTTAGTCTGAAGTAAATTATTTTTCTTTAAGGAAATTAGTCTCCAACTATCAAAAAAAGCAGAATTAATACTTTACTTAAATTGCTTAAATATTAAATTCGTGATAGGCTGTAACGGAGTTAAGAACTTTAGAGCAGGGTGTGCGTAATGACGCATAAGTTACGCAACGTAGCTTTGCTTTTATGGTTTTATTGCTGTTCAGGCTGCTGCTCGCGACATTTTTATGTAAAGTAAATCTTCCTTTGCGGTTAGTATCTTCGAACCCGTAAAATACATAGTTAAACTTAATGAACTGAGTTTTTCAGCTTTTAAACATCTATGTTTACGGTTTTTTGTGGAACAAGTGTCATTCACGATACAAAAAGCAAAGAACTAATTTAAAGATGCCTCGAACTATATTTTCTTAAAGAAGTTCACACATGTGTGAAACGTACGACTCCACTCTCCCTGCAATTTCCGTTGTTTACGAACATGTATCACTATATCCTTCCCCTTCTCATCGTGTGATGTGTATTGTATACCTATACAGACACAATATATATATATATATAGATAGAGGGTCTAATGCATGTGTGCATACTGCAACGAGGTAGCATCTCCAATAACGTCAAGCATGTCTAAACGAAACATCGAAGACGTCCGATCGACGGGCAATGTTTGACAAAACAAATTGTCAGACTACTAAACTCTACCTCAATGAAATCCTCGAGTTCCAATGCTCAAGCTTAATTAGCAAACAGTTAATTGAAACTGCTTTAGCTTTATTTCAACAACGAAATTGTTTGAATTCATTATTGCTGTCAATTTCCACATACTTTTCCAAGCTCTTTTGCCTACCCACTTTTGCTATCTACTTTTCCTATCCACTTTTCCAATCCTCTTTTTCCAATGCATCTTTTCAACCACCTTTTCCACTATCCTCAATATACTAACCTTCCTCTCAACAGTCCTTTTATATGAACTTGCAAAGCTGACTCTCTCACGTATACAATTAATGTGCACTAATACTGAGCGAGATCAAAGACATTCAACTTCACTCCGCGCATACAGCAGGATCTTTGCTAGCCGTGGGCTAGCACATTCGTGTGTTCACATTACGTGTGAATGTATGAAAGTGTAATATCAAGTGCGTTGGTATTATAGAGGGGAATCTCTGTGCGGTTAAATTTTAGATTAGAAGTTTCAAAAATCACTCAATTGTTCAATTTATAGTAGCTTCTTCATTTTCTCTGTACATTTTATTTTAAGATTTTCCTGAACGAGAATAGAAATCATCTTGAGATTTGCCATCGACATTAGGTAATTACCGTCGCTGCCTTGGATTCAGGGCGACGAGTTTCGCCTTTCCATTTAGTTCAGCGAGGGCGGAAATTAAAATCGATCATTGCAATGATATATCTGGTTCGATATACATCGAATTGAAATTCAATCAACAGCGAGTTTTTGTTATTTTATACAATTAGAACTTTTGCGTCCTCTCTCGGAAATAGATTCTCAAATCTAGTTTCAGAGAGTAATATAACATCCTTTCATCCAAATAGAAATAGGATAATAAAATACTGAAGGGAGGAAGAATTCTTCGGATTGGAATGGCATCACAATAAATTTGATTTCAAATATTTTCTAACAATTTGAGTAGTACGCCTTGTGCTCTCCCAGAAATCAGTCAAGTTTAATTAGAATTGCTACCAATCAGGTTTGACGTTTATTATTTGTCAGGAACTGGGAAACTCGCATGTGAAAGTTTTAGCCTAATTACGACAAGGCGGGAGTGAGAATATTAATCTGAATTTCGATAACGCCATGAAGACTCGAAGAACAAGGAAAGTGTTTCAATCAAGTGGTCCAATCTTGTTCGCGTCATTTTGCAAAAGTGATTAGTTGAAATGACACAGTGCAACAATTGTTTTAGTTTTAGTTCTCAAGTTTATAAATTAATTTTTTTCTAATAGAGTTTTATCTCGAGATTTATTATGCTGCTTTAAAGTAAATGGTTCTTGATATCTTACTCCTTTCTCATTGATATCAATGAACTTCTAGAAAGCTATAAACTTTTATTACTCGTTATCCTTACGTGCAGGTGCACTGAAACATTTTTCCTTTGGCTGCCATCTCAGAGGAGTACTTTAAAATAATGGACGACTTCCTTGCCTTCTTTCTTGAAAAATATATATATATATTTCTTTATTGTCCAACTTCATCATTGATTCGCTACGATAAAAGAAAACTATCTACAAAAGAGACTGAAAGTTTCACTCGATTTTCGCGACACTGTTTTGAAAAATGAAACAGGCTCGATCATTGATGTGGATCATGTCATCTCCCTCGCTCTCTATTTCTATTACCAGAACGGTACTTCTTCCTGTAACCCTCTCAACACACTGACCCAGATGTGTCAGAAAGGCTCTTGGCACGTTGGCCAATTCACGAATCCAGTACTTAAAATATTATCTTTTTTAACAATTAATACATTTCTGAAATCGTTAACCCACAAGCCAACTAAAGGGGATTATGCCTAGAGCAATGTTGTCTACCAATTGGTAGAAACATCTCGTAACTTCCTCTAAATAGTAAACATTACTTCCTTTTGTTACATACAACAATGCAGATTTGTGATTTATTTCCAAGCTGCACTAAACCACTAACCAGTCAGAATTGTGAATTCATCTGTTTCTCGATGATCGTTTAGGTTCTCTTCAATTTAATTACATAAAAGATTACATTTTTCAAAAGTAAATGTAATTTAGAATCCTGAATTGTAGATTATTTATGTTTGGCTTCTTTTACAAGGTTTCGTAGTCTATAAATTGAAAATATGCAGATCGATTTCATGAAAGATGATGAGCGGTACTAGAAAATCGTGTGGTTGCATTCTTCGTCGATGCTTAGGTGGTGGTCTGTCATATATCAAGACGATCTAGTTACGTCGGTCAGCTGGGGAGAGTTTCATCTTCGGTTCATGTACACATCTAAAAGTATGTGTTCTTTGAAAAATTACGAACTCAACCAGAAGCACGTAGAGGAGAAGAACGAAGAACTTTACTCCTATTGACTCCCCATCGCTGAAACGGTAACGATCTCTGAGCAACCCTCTTAACACTCTGACCCAGCTGTGCTGGGTCTTGGCACGTTCTTCAATCTACGATTTCTCATAATGGCGCTCTAATTTCAACTATATCAAGTACACATTTCGTTGGATTTGTCAATTACTTTTTCTCGAGTGTGTGATAAATACTTTCACACTTTGAACCCCTTAAAATCTTTTTAAATCGCCTATAATCTTATAAATCCTATAAATTATCAACCATAAGTATCTTTGTTAATGGAACTGAATTTTTCTAACCAGATGTTTTTTTTTATGTTTCAGGTAAGAGGAAACATTACTCTTCAGGTCTAAATTGAATAGTAGAGTTCACGTAACTAATGTACTCATTGGCTACTATGTATTGGAATGGATGGAAAGTATATAGGGCTTGGAACAGGAGTTTGGAGGGAACATACAGTAAATAAATATTTTAAAATGAGCGTCCTCTATAGAGCGATCTGCTGATCAAATTGCATACGATGACACTTTCGATAATGTCTTTATTTAATCTATATGAGAGATATGTGATGTGTGCAATCTTGAACTTAGCTGTAACAGCATTATATTTTATTAGATGCGAAGTCTTATAACCCAGTGCCACCGTTAGGGCAGTAATATGCATAAATGGATTGTCCCACAAACTTGTAAGGGTTAAGTTTAGTGTGACGGTTGCTCAGTTGGTCAGAGATGGTGATTTTAGCTCAGGGAACAAATTTGTCGGCTGATTTTGAGTTCATCTGGTTTTTGATGATGTTTGATGTTAATAAATTGAAGTGAACTTAAACGATCATCGAAAATAGATGAACTGACAATTCTGACGGGTAGTTATTTTCTTATTATTTGCTGTTGACAAGTTGGCGAAATTTGATATGGAATAATATATATTCTCAAGAGCGAGGACGCACTTTGTGTGACGTCTCACACACCATAAATTTCATTTTAAATTGGAACATAACTAACATGTTCGAACATTGAAAAAGTTGTTCTGGAACATATTAAGCTGGAGGCGCGGCTCTTACAACTTTTGAGCTCGATAAGCAAAGCCCTAAGTGCTTACTTTACGATCTAAGGGAGTCTTCCAGAGTTTCAAAGGGCCGCTCTAGTCAGCATTTCATCTTTAGATGGCACTTCGTTGGCGTTTAGCAGTCTTCTTTGATTTTCACAATTCAAACCGTCGCGGATATGGATAAATACTCATGTATTTCGGTAGTAAATGACATTTCGAGAAATTTACGAGGATAGTGATGCATTCAGTATCCAGAAGAACATTTCCGCCTGAAACTTCAACCCAATATTATTGATCATTAATATTATCATTTCTCGTATTTCTCGTTCAAATCCAACACTAATTTTATACAATCTATAGACGAAGGCTTGCGGTTTGCGTAACTTTGCTCAATAATTTTCCGGCAGCAAAGGCAAATGTCCTCATAGAATGTGTAGGAGTCTAGAATGTGAAATCGATCAAGAGTTGGAGAGATTATTCGTATTCGAGAGGGTCTTTCGAGTAATTATATTGCAGTGGAGACTAGAAACTAGAGAGTAGCACAGACAGCAAGCGTTGTCCCAGCATTGCGCAGCAAACCAACGCCTCCTGTGACTAATTACCGCATGCAATGCGCATTCCAACGGGAATTCGTCCTGCGGGAAGCTGACCGTCGTGTCGAGTCGCCTTCTGACTTCAAAACAATGTCGAGTACCACGAACTCTCTTTGTACGTGGTTTAAATCGATAAACGAAGAGGCCCACGCTTTTTTATTGTACGCTTTATAATCGGGTTTTTCATCAAGGTTTATAGAGCTCTGTAAATACTCAATCATACAGAGAGAAACGGAAACATATTTAATAACGGCTCTGTAATTTTTGAATCTAATTTTGTGGTGTTTAATTAATAATTAATTAGTGTATCTGACGCTGGCAAAGTTAGCGAACCGCGCTCCTCAGAGTTTAACGCATGAGTTTCCTCAATCTGCCTAATATTGAATAAGATTGTTGTGCTGAGTATTTCGCATCTAATCGATAGAGAATATTCAAATTACATTTGCTTAATACTCGTAATATT
>JAUESI010000038.1:11726933-11737885 GCA_032275145.1 Synergus laeviventris | reverse complement strand
AAGATTGTTGTGCTGAGTATTTCGCATCTAATCGATAGAGAATATTCAAATTACATTTGCTTAATACTCGTAATATTAAAATTCAAAGAAGATACAACATTTTTTAACGAGATATCATGTGATTTTAAAAGATTTCTTCATGAAAAACAAAAGCATGACTGCGAACCAACTGCATATTTTTCCTAAGTTAATGGCTAAAAGGTAGAAAATGTGAAGTAACGTCAATCGATTCGCTAAAGTCTTCCGAGGAACGAATCGCATTATGTCCATCTGCATTCATGAAGATGCAGCCACGACTCTGCGATACGTTTAAGTGCACTTTAGTTAAAGTAATGCACCAAGGTAGAGGGTACGGAAACGCGAGCACGTCTCCGTTTACTTGTGTATCTGCACTTGCACTTGTGCACACATCAGTATACCATAATATACATAAGCATGTATGCAAATATGTACGTACAGTATCTCAAAAAAATTTGGCCAGAGAAGAGCGATTCCGGATAAAAAGCGATCCCTTTAGCAGAAGCAACGATAAAGGAGACTTTTCAAATTGATTTTTATTTTATCATCTGAGGATCAGAGAAGTGAAAGAAAAATCGTTTTGTTCGATACTAAATCCCATGATATCAATTTTTGATCCAAAAGTGGATCAAAGCGTGTGTTTATAAGTTTCGGTTGAGCTATAATGTAGAGTCTATATAATACTTATTATAAACTCAATTTTTATCCTTGATCTCTAATGAACTTCATCTTAAAAAGATTGACGAATCTCATGAATAATTGTATCACATCACCTTGACTAATTTCTAATTCTTTGAATGATTTGAAAGTTACGTAATCACTTTTAGACACAAACGTTACTTATGAAATATTTAAATTCTAATATCTAATCCTTTTAGGGCCTCGGATCCTCCCATTGCGTCATTCGAGAAAATAACAAGTCACTGTGTTCACGATTGTAAATTGTAACGCACGCTGATTTTCATATGTAATTCTGGATTTAGAGGGGTTGAGAGTTTGAGGGGTTGAAGCTCGAAGAGCGTGAAGGGGTTCTTGCGGGCGAGAAACAAGAGAGAGGGATTGAATGGAGAGGGGTGGAAGTACTGAAACGCAGAGTACTACAGGATAGGTTCTCTGGTGTGTGTCGGTGGGTCGATCGGTATCTGGGTCGCGTGTTTTGGCAGTAGACCTACCCCTACTTCCTATCCCTTGCTAACCCTTTTACCACTGCCACATTCACTGTCATGCCGATTTGTTTTGTCCACAGTTACGCAACTCATACTTTTCCTAATAATTTCGTCGCAAGGTGGCTTTTTCATCGACTGAAAATGGCACTTCCTTACAGAAATCTTCTTGTAAATATATCCCTTGTAAATTAATCCCTTAAGAAAATCCTTTTAATCAAAGTTTAAATGAAGTGAAATATTTTCTGCCGCAGTGATAATATTTTTGTTTGTCTAGGCATCGGCCGTTGTAAATATAAGTCATATTTCACATAGCATCTTTTCGCGAAAGCTATGCAGATTGGCATTGTGAACGTAAATTGATAACGGTCCTCCATTGGGGTGCGACTTAATCCTATTATAGTAGCTATCTCGCTAACGTAATCCTTGCAAACGGCTGCATCGACGTTGCCGAATTTCCTCCTATATTTGAATGCAGTCTCCGCCAAAATCGAGAAGGAATTCTTATTCTGGAATTGAGATTTAACATAATCCCAGTTATCGTAGGTCGTCACCTATTCATCTTTTTTCATCTATTGACATTGCCATATGTACGTCATAATTGGTTCTTTTGATTTCTTTAGAATTTTTCAGGGTGGCCACATGTCAGGGAAGTCAGGGAAATTTGAGGGAATTGTGAGTAGCTGTCAGAGAAAATAGAAATTGATTTATTTATAATAATAATAATAATAATAAATAATAGTTTATTTAACAGATTTTAGAAGATTTCCATGGATTTCGAGGGATTATAAAGAAGTTCTAGTCATTCTTTGAGATTCCATAAGTTTCTGAAGATTTCAAGAAATTATCAATCATTTTAAGAAATTTGTAGGAATTTTAAAA
This sequence comes from Synergus laeviventris, assembly GCA_032275145.1. Lineage (NCBI taxonomy): Eukaryota > Metazoa > Arthropoda > Insecta > Hymenoptera > Cynipidae > Synergus > Synergus laeviventris. The sequence goes on along the minus strand of JAUESI010000038.1, from coordinate 11,735,822 downwards.
GATTACAAGAGATTTCTGTAATATTTAAAACATTTCGTGGAATTTTCAGAAATTTTAGCAAATTTTAAGAGATTTCAAAGGTGTTTCTAGGAATATTTCTTAGATTTTAGGGGATTTTAAAGTTCCTTATTGAATTTTAAAGGATTTCGGCAGGTTTTTATGATTTTGAATAGGGTTTGAAGAATTTTAAAGAATCTGAAGAGGTTTCCAAAAAATTTTTAAGATTTTTACGTGTTATAAGGAATTTTAATATGTATTCCTTATCGAATTTTCAGAGGTTTTAAAGAATTCATGAGCTTTTAAAAGATTTTATAGGATTTTAAATATTTTTATCGAATTTTAATGAATTTAAAAACTTTTGTAGGAATTTGAAGAGTTTTCAGAAAATTTTAAGGGATTTTGAAGTATCTCATGAAATTTTAGAAAATTTCAAGAGGTTTCTAGGAAGTTTATGAGATTTCAAAAGATGTTACGCGAAATTTTTGAACAATTGAACAGCATGTTATTTTAAATTTAGGTAAATTTTTAATGATTTTCCGTCTGGGAAATTTGTCTAAAAGTCAGGTAAATGTCAGGGAACTTGAAAAATTGAATCTTGTGACCACCCTGTTCTGTTATTATAATTTTTTTGTTGCTGATAACTGATTGATGATGATTGCTGATGTTGCAAATAGTAAAATAATTGCTATTGATCTCATATTCAGAATGATTGGTGTTATTTGTTATTCCTGTTATTTAATATTGAAGACCATATAATGCGTGTTGCATACACTTTTTTTGTAAACGGTTCTTTACAATTTAAAGGGAGACTAATGCTGGTCGCTCTGGGATCTCTATTGTGAATTCTGATACAAATGTACCGCGCCCAACACGAGTTCTTCATTCAAAACAAACACAGAGAAAATGAATAGCTGCGTGAAGCATGAACTACAATTATTGATAGCTTTGTGTTAACTACAAATGCGCATTGTAGCAACAATTGCGGAATAAGCGAGAGAATCTGAATTGTAGCTGGAACATCTAAAATTCTTTTCACCACACAATGAAAAGTGTGTTATTTTTAGTAGGGTTTTTACCTTTTCATTTATTATTAACTTTTACTGGAAATCAAGTCACTTTTCTTGGCGGATTTCCTCATCAGTCTTCAGAATGTTTTCTCTCTTGACAATGTCTTTTTGTGCTGTATGGATGTTTATGGAATCTATTTGTATTCTTTTGGTGGTACAAATAAATTGTTATCAATATTAGTCAGTAAGAAAGTCGCAAATGCCAGGAAATACCTCGATTTGCAACCGAAATCTTATTAAAGGTTACAAACACGAATCTGGGACGCGACAGGAGTGCTTGTTGGTAACACCTTGTTTGTGCCAGATAGACACTCGGAGGAAATCTTGCCCACAATTTGACTTTTTTCCCTTTCTTTCTTATTTCTGGTATCCAGGTTGTAAAATCTTAAATTGGTTTTACTGTCTTGTCGTAGTAATCCGAGGCTGTAGATTGTACATTGTACGTTGTACAAAGCTAGCAGGAAACTAGTTTTGCAAATCCCTGAGTTGATTAGACTCTGAATACAAAAATTTCAATGCGAAAATGGATGGCAACCGAATTTGTTTAATTAGGTAGGAAGGAAGTTTACTTTTGAAAAGTTTACTTGAGTAGCAGATGTTATAGCTGGAGTCATCTTTTTTACTCTTTTGGCAATCTGGGAACAAGACTGCACTTATAAGAACACCCTCTCACATCTCAAATCTGTCATCGCTTTCGTTAAGGTACAACTGCGAATTTCCATACTCTCTCATGCGCATCTTTCGTTGCCGGCTTTAAACCAGGAGACGAATTGCAGGATTTAGAGATGTGGTACTGAGAAATATATTAAATGTTGTCACAGCGACAAATTATAGTTGTACCACATTGTACTATTTCTGTGGTTGTGACAACCATAAAGTTTTTTTTGTGCAATTACTGCTGATTACACTTTGGGACGATGAAGGTGTATGCAACAATGTTCACAAGCAACAACTAGACTATCATTCCAAGAGGCCAGAACTGCAATCGATATGGTTGGCTCGTTAGGCGAAGTACTTAGAGATTGGCCAGATTAACACGGAGACACTTAAACCTCTCCCTGATTAGTCGATTTCTATAGTGTCCCAGCATCTCTCAACTTACCCTTACTGGATAATATTTATGTTCTTCAATATGCTTGACTTGAAATACATCAACATGCGGATGACGCTGGCTTACAAAATATCTCTTGGCTTTTCCTTACTTCACTGAACTTTACTTTATCTTCACTGAATCTTTACTGCAAATAATAAAGGGTATAAGGAGGTAGGGAAAACGCAGTGAATGAAAAGGAATGGGCAACAGCGGAAAACTGTATAGACTAAACCGGAAACGAGAAAGTCGCTCAAGAAACAACGCTCGAAAGTGAGCATTGCTGAGCGAAGAGTACCAAAGTTTTTCGAAATTGAAAATCAAGCCACCCTAAGGGCATGACGTGATGGAGGAGGAAGGTTTGGCGGAAAGGAGATTGAAGGGAGTTATCCGAGATCCATGGTCTTCCGGTTATTGTACTTCGAAACGACCGAAGCTGGGACATAATAGATAACCCGTAAATGGACAACCTATAGTCACGTTACGCCGGTTACTGATATCGACCCAACCTGGCTTTGTGTCGGAACCTCTATCCAAAACCTTCTTAGAGCCAAGTTTGGGACGAGAATGCACTTCACCAAAAACAGTACACAGGGTGTCCAGATATTAGGGAAGTCAAGGAAATGCGAGTAGCTATCAGGAGGATAACTAAAAATTGGACTGGAGGTATCGCGAGTGAATTGGAAACGTTCCAACGTTGTTGTTATAGTACGGATGTCCCAAGACATTTTTAAAGCATCATAAAAACATCCCTAAAAATTCTTTAAAATGTGTCGATACTTACGTAGTACTTGTGATGAAGTGACATCTCTCCTTCCCTTAGACCTCGACCCTTTTACTTCTCTCTTCAATATGGAATTTGATCTTCTGGCACAGGATAGAAATGTGCCAATAGAGATATGTGGTGATATGTACCATCTTTCTCGAAAGTGCAGGAACTGTCTTATTTCTGTTCTTCGTTCTCCAGACCTGGTTCTTGATCACTATACGTATACTCTTTTGTAAATTCTGCACGTGATCCGCAGAATGATGAAAACTCCATAGTATCCCATTATTCGAGATACAAATTCTATCACCTCCGGTAGATAAATTTTCGTTGGTCCTCATTGATTCGCAACAGTTTCCTTCAATACCATCATTATTGTCTCTTTCTGGATTATTTTATATCCTAATATTTTCTCTTATTTTATTGTTAGAAAAACTGGACTTTAATTATTGTCAGGAGTTCAGGTATTAATTTCGAGTTTATTGTCGTTTCCACCATTTTTATCTTCAAACTTTACGCACGAACCGCCCTTAAAAAGGTATTTGCGAGTCACCTTTGTCTTATCTTCGAAAGGTAATGGAACCAGCTGAAACAGTCAAAAGTAGATAATTAGTTACGATTTTTGATATATAACGTGTAGTCATATCCATAAGTTCATTTATCGAACGACACTCAATTCAAATTCGACTCCGGATACTTATTCCAATTGAATTTTATGTCAGAGATAAATTCGGATCTTATCCGTGCATCGTCGAGACCGACTTGATATGTAGGTACCATATAGGGAAAGATAGAGCGCATGCGAAACGTTACTTTTATGGTCAGGAGCTTTTAGCTAACCCTATAGAAAAATGTCCTGGTCCATTAGCTTGCTTACAACTGAGGTGTCACAACGACAAAGCCTTCGCGCGAAATCTTACCTTAATAATTTGTAATCCCTTGATGCAGAATTTAATATAAATCACTAAACCATCAACAAGAGATGTATACATATAGATATAGAAAAAAGTGATAAGAAAAGCCGAGCAATTGACTGTAAAATATTGCTACACTTATAATATGGATATAAAATGAGTACAAACAATGTTTAAAAAATGTCAAGGGATTCCAAGGTATTTCAAAATCCCTCGAGGAAAGTAATAAGAAAGTGATAAATTTATGAGAAAAGTGATGGGAATGATTTACTATATAATTTATATTTTATGGGAATATAAAGTGTGATTGTAAAACCCTTCGGCTGACCTGGTCTTTTGTTAATGAAGATTTACTATATGATCAATTATTCCAAACCTCCGGATGAAATAGTATCTACGCTAGAGCCCGTTCCAGTTTCTGATTGCGACACTGCGCTTTGAACAGTATCTAAACGACCGCGTGATGCCGCATTGACTTGGTTGCAAAGGAAGTAATACGTACATATAAATTCTTGTTATATATTTTCAAAACTAAAAGAAAGAATTTTGGTATTTGTCACACCCGTTTTCATTGAAACATCTAAACGCATTCAGCATCGCTGGGAGTTGAATTTCGCATATATATGCGCTCGACTGTCGTACTTATAACTTCTCATTCAAATCTTGACAGAGTTGAAAAACGAGAAGCAACAATCGTTTCGTTTTCCGCTACGCTTCGTTTCTTTGGCGGCAGCGGATTTCGCCTTCGGTAGTTCGCCGCACGATCCCTCTTTCGATTTCATGCTTGAAATTAGGATGGACATCTTGAGAAAGAAATCGAGCCAAAGTTAGCTGAGCAATTTTATATTTATGATTTTTTCTGTTTATTCTTTTCATTTCTCATCAATTTCTCAGTTCGCTTAACAAAAACTCGGTTAATAATCGAAAATATATTGAAGAAGATAAGGCAACTCTGACGAACTGAGGCGCAAACTGAATGGGATTGTCACATCTCGCAGCTGATAACAGAGTCACCTATTGTTCTTCCTTCTCAGACCGGAGTTTTGCCAATATCTGGACTGTTCTGGCAATATCGGGTCACGAAGCCGCTGTACCTGGCAGCTGGCGATAACTCACATGTATGTGCTGCATGTAATATGATTTTTGAATTAAGTATCTCAGGATTAGTCTCCATAGTTTCAAAATTCATAATCCCGTCGCACAGTGGGAGGAAATGCTCTTCTTTCGTTCAAAAATGCTCGAAGCCTTCAACTTTGGTCTGATTTTAACTGCAATTTTTTACACTACAATTTTATTCTATTTAATTGTTATAAACAAATTTTATGAACAAATTGGTAAATATTCTTATTATCTGTAAAAAATATTTCTTTTTAATTTAATAAAACCTTAATTGTTATATTTCACCAAATATTATTAAAGATTTTTTATCTTAAGAAATATCTGAAGTGTTCTGGTGATTGAAGGAAATTCTAATTCAAACTTAAATATTTTGCCACAAGAATTGTGATTAAATGTCATTCCTGCATTAATAAGGAACAGTTTTAACAAAAAGAAAAATTTTCTTTCCCGATAATAGGACTATTTGCCAATATGGTACTATCTCAAACACTTTTAGCAGTCTATGCGTAGGTACATTTATATAGAACACATTAAATACAGAATGTAAAATATGCCTCCGAGACTGCGTTTGACATATAAATGATGCAGCCAACTATACATTCTAGCATGGAACGGTTTTTGTACTGAGATGATTGATGTCGTTGATGTAACTTGGATGTAGTACAACTGATTTTGTCATTTGCAGATCTCCTTATCGTGTATCATGGTCGATATTGTCGAGATATTAATACCAGATGAAGAATATTCTAGATTCTAGATAGCTAGCATACATACACTGTAGGATCATAACGATCGTTGCAGTTATTGCCTGGAGTATTAAATAGATCGTACACGTGACTGGCCGGTGTAAACAGACGAGGTTTACGTTCATCATATACCCTCTGGGGTATTTGAACACACATGAATGCCTCCACCATAATTATAATTTCTCTCTTCATTAGTGAACTTGAGTCTGATAAATTGGTCAAATTAAATCAAGTTGTCTAAATGAATTCATTTGCAAATATATATATATATATATATATAATATATACATATATTATATAGTTAAAGCGGAGATGGAATCAGTGTGTGTGTGGATCGATATGAAACTTGTTCTAAAGATTGAGTTGGGTTTGCCAAATCTGAGAGTGACATATCGGCGGAATCTTTTTATTTTATTAGAGAAACCTCCTCTCTCGAAATAAAAGGTTTTCACTCTGTTATTTCGATTTCTGATGGAATGCGCGCGCATTATGAGAGCTGCGGTGCATTGTCTTCGCCCGACTTTCAAATCAACTGCAATTTACTGAGCGCTTTACATGACAGGTACAAGTAAGATATTACTATTCATGAAGATGACCATCAGCGCTAAATCGAAGAGTTTCTTGCTCTTCTTGTGCATGTTCGCTTCAGCATATCTTAATAATTCAAGTGCGTTTATTACATTACAGAGGGAGTCAACTAGTTTCGCAATTTCAATCATCACATCTCGTCAGCTATTTACCTTTTTTTGGACATTTTTCATAATTTTAAAGCTCTTTTTAGGATAAAGGGTTTTTGTTGTTGACGCTGAGAAAAATTTTAAACTTCAATTCGAATTCGAAATCTAAATGTTATTTACTTGGATTAAAATCTAATAAATTAACGGTGTCAGTAGGTTGCCATATTGCTGAATATATGTGTATCTATAAGTTTATTTTGTGGTGTCATACACGCTTTATCTTTATCAAGATTTATGTATCGAAACGAGGACGTTCCCTTACTGCCACGAAGTTGACAAATCTAAAAATTATTTCAACGATTCAAAGAAACTTTTTAAACTCCGAAACGGATTTTGGAATTCTTTATTATATAATTAAGTTTATTAAAATTGCACGTTATCAAAGGATGGTGATCTATAATGAAAAATTTTCCAATATTGGAAAATATACCTATCTTGTTGAAACTTCAGTATGAAATCAATGAAAATTGCTTTTATTAAAGCAGGTTCAATAACCAATTTGTCGATTGATTAAAGCATTGGATTATATTAGATTATGGGAAATTGTCTGTAAACCATTATTTTTTTTCACATAAGATCAAACATTTCCGTAAAAATATTACATTTATTAGTTATGAAGAAGTTGAGTATGGTTTTAGGAGTATTCATCTTAATTTGAAAAATTTTAAAGATGTTACCTCTTTGTTAATTTTGATCATTCTGAAATTATACAAAATATCTTGAAATTCTCAAAAATCACTTGAATAAATCTCTTAAAATCGTACTTTTTTCACATTCTGGAAATTCAACCTGATTTAGCATCATCTAAAAAAACATTTGATCCTGTCATTCTCATCTCTTCTGTTTGCGACATGTTCCGCCACGCTACAAAGCACACAATAATTGAAAAAGTGGAAGATTATGCTCATTGGTCTCTAAAGCTTATCCCTACACTCACTTAGAAATGATAATCGTATTTTCCGGAGAAAATCGAGCTGGAAGATTATGAAATAATAAAAGAGGAAGATTGTGAAATTCGTGGGTATTTGAAGGTAAGTATTGGTACAAATGGAGAATAATAAATAACCACCTCGTTTGGCGGTGGATCAGAACTTGAAGTGTTCCATCCCTCTCGGTCTCCCTTTAAGCGACGGTCGCGCGATTCGGTCACGGGGTCAGTTCCATGGGGAAGGAGAGGTCGTCGTACGGGAAAACGGGTTTATAGGATCCCGATTGGGTTTATACCACACGCCGAATCGCGGGCAACTGAACAGCCCCGATCCGCTCCGGCGGTTTGCTCTGGCAATGCGCGACCCCCTGCGCAAAACTTCCCCCTACAGTCCTACACCACGACCTGCACCGCGTGGAAAAGGACTGGGGTAGGCCTCCCTCGCGGTCGCATCGGCGCCCGCGTCGCAGTGAAGAAGTGAGACCTTACCCCCAAATCCCGGCTGCAAGAGAGAACCAGAGAGACCCTTCCATACAGGCTATAACGCAGCCACACACAAGCTCATACAGCCGCAGACTGATACTAGCTTAACCCTTTCATGGACAAATCATTTCGACGTGAACGAGACTTCCCTTTTGCGAATAACGACCAAGTTTCACGTAATTGTGCTGCTTCTCAATGCGTTATTAATTATCGATTCTTTAGTAATCGTTAAACAATATGGACCACAGAGTCGGCTTTATGTTTACTGAATCAATGGAAAAAAGAGTACGAATAAAGAACGTTTTCAGGAAAATCTTTGCAAAAATGAGACAATGGATTTTATACTTGACGTGAACAAGTCAATTATTTTATGAAATGGGCCTCGAATAACATACTATATATATTGCTGCAATCAAACCTTCTTTTTGTTGAAATTTTTTAAAAATACAGATGTTATCTTTTGAAGTTCATTTATATTTCGCTACAGAAGGTCCAACCCCAACAAACGATACCATTCTAATGGAATAATATCCCTTTGAAAATAAAGCAATCAATGAATGTGTATACCTAGGGCAAAGGGTTTGGATTAAGACATCATTGTCAGTCAATTTATCCCCTCTGTGTGTAGTAGCGATCTAACATTGCGAAAAGTTTTTGAATTTAATAGAGGGTGAATTTTATTCAATTCATGCCAGGTTTCACATGACGAGCAAGTCGGATGATTCAATTATTTCAATCACTCCAGTTCGATGTATATTACACAAGAATGTGTATAAGTGTATTAAAAAATATAAGTGACCAACATCTTGTATTTAAAAATGATCTGACGCTCTAAACACGAGATATTTTCGGTCAATTTACACGATTGAAAATCAATTTCGCTTTAATTACGAGATTAATTCGTCCAATACTGAAAGCACCACAAACATCGAGATTGTGTTAAATATGTGTTATGTTAGCATCGCTCACTCCTCTATACATCTCTGTGAAAGCTGATTACAAATGTTCCCATTCCATTGCACCAAAATCCGTATATATA